>CDFA01026078.1:8344-43418 GCA_000826305.1 Acanthamoeba healyi | reverse complement strand
CCTCGGCATGGAGTCGGCCGGTATCCACGAGACCACCTACAACTCGATCATGAAGTGCGACGTGGACATCAGGAAGGACCTCTACGGTAACGTCGTCCTCTCGGGCGGTACCACCATGTTCCCCGGCATTGCCGACCGCATGCAGAAGGAGCTCACCGCCCTCGCGCCGTCGACCATGAAGATCAAGATCATCGCTCCCCCTGAGCGTAAGTACTCCGTCTGGATCGGTGGCTCCATCCTTGCCTCGCTCTCGACCTTCCAGCAGATGTGGATCTCCAAGGAGGAGTACGACGAGTCTGGTCCCTCGATCGTCCACCGCAAGTGCTTCTAAGCGCTTTGTTGGTGTTGTGTAAAAACACTGTAGTAAACAAACAAACATGATTCGTGCGCTCTAAGCGCGCAAACACACTACCCTTTTCGCACGACCTCCTCGCTTTCATGTCCGCGACTCTTTTGACACCTGCCCGCTGGGCGGCGATTGTGTCCTTGCCATCCTCCTCCGCGACGCTTCTCACCTACTATAACGCCAACTTGCCTTTCTTGTTAACACCCTTGTGGTCATCTGAACCACAAGAACTCGCTACCTTCTGCTCCCTTTCCCTTGGCTTGAAACGTTTCAAAACCATTACCCTTCTTGAGATCGTACTCCCCAAGCTAGCTTCATGGACTTAAGCAACAACCCATGTTGATTTTAAAAACAGCATTCTTGCAAGTCTTACTGTCTGTATCCGTACTGAGATGAGTAGGGCGGAGGGTCTGGCGTGGCGGGAGACACAGTGTGAGTGGGAGTGTGCAATAGGCGGTGAGGAGGATAGCAGGAGGGCTGGCGAATAGGTACCCTGGTGTCGCTGTTGAGGAACAGAAAAGCCCTGCTGGTAGGCGGCCGGTGGCTGCTGAGGAGAAGCCTGGTAGACCGGGGTCATGTGCGGTTGCCACGCTCCGGGCATCGGGCCGTAGTCTCCCACGCCGGGCGGGCGAACAAGGCCAGGCGCCATCTGTGGTGGTTGCTGGTTGGTTGTGAGGGATCCGATCGGATGATAAAACTAAGCTAAGTGTGGCTGTCAGCGTACCTGGTAGCCAAATGTGGGCTGTGGCATCTGTGCAGTGGGGTAAGCAGCTGGCGCTGGAGCTGAAGCCCTGTACATCGCATACACACGCATCGAATGAGCACGGGTTGTGCGAAAACGTGTAAGTGGTATTGATGGTCATACGTAGGGTAGTGGCTTGCTGGGGACTGAACGAGCGGGCGGCTTGCGGAAGAATGCAACTGGGTCAAAAGGTCCTTCTTCTCCTGCCCTCGCGCAAAGACAAAGTCCTTGCACTTGGTGCGGAAGCTGTTGACCACGTCGTCGAAGTTGGAATAGAACTCGATGCCCTCCCTGAACGCCAGCAGTAAAAAGAGATGGTTAGTTCTTTGAAGAAGACTCGCCGCACTAACATGCCACGTTATTTGCTGCTCACAATACCGAAGGTTCGCCTTCAACTCAGTGAAGGCTTCGTAGGCCTTGTCCAGCTGGGCAAGGAGATCAAGTCTCTTGCGCGACTGCTCGCTGCGGCTCTTGATAGCCAAAAATCTCGTGTTTTCGTTCTGTGTGCACGATCACGAGAGGATGAGTGAGCCCAAGACGATTCCACAGACAAAACAAGCAGCGAGGGGGGGGGGGTTACGGAGATGGTCTCAAGGAGCTTGCTCTGCTCCGCAAAGTTGGCCCTGATCTTGGCCAGAATGGGATCGTACTTTCGCAGCTCCTGAGCGAAGATGACCTCATGAGGGTAGGGAGTTGTCAGGAGGAGGCCAGTGACGTCGTCCTGCACGCATCCCGCAAAACTTGTCAGCGCTGACAAAATCCAGGTGGCATCATCACGACTGTGAGGCTAGTCGCACGTTTTCGGAGATTTGCTTCAGCTGAGCTTCAAGAGCGTTCCTTTCGGCGATGCACGAGTCCAGGTAGCCCAGACCCTCCCTGAGGGCCTCCACAGGCTCCTCCGCCTCCGCTGGGAGATCCTCAACAGCCGGCATAACGCTTTGGAGCTCCGCCTCTGACATGGCGAGTCCCTCCATGCCAGGTCGGTGCACATCAAACTTCTGAAGCACGAATGAGTCCGACTTTTGAGCGTGCTCCAAGTTGCTCCTGAGCTTGGCTCCCTCTTGACGCAGCCCCGCAGTCAGAGCATGCGAAGGAGGACTGGGGTCGGTTCAGATAAAGGCGTCAGCGTGTGCAATCACGTGCTAAGATGACAGGCTCACAGTGAGTGCGTACCGATTCCATCGACTCATGTGTTGAGCGCGGACCTGCTTGTCTTCCTCTTCCTCCTGATCCAGCACCTGGAAGGCTTTGTCAAGCGATGAGCGGGCTTCCTGCACGAATAATAAGTGTGAGGCTTTAGGAGGAGCGTCTATGCCACAACGACCAGAGAACGAAGAAAGGCATACATCTGCCAGCTTATTCAGCGTGTTGACAAATTCTTCGATGCCCTCGGGGCCGCCCTCCTGTCGGACGGTTCTAGATTTCTCACGCAACGCCAGAGGAAGAGGATCTCGGTCACCTGACCCCTCGATGGAGGCAGGTAGATTCATTGAACCAAGAGATCTGCACAGGCCACAAGAAAACAGCATTAGATAAGCATTTGGTTGTGTGCGCAACCGCAAGAGCGTGTGTACCCCTTGGCAAAGTCGTTGTGCTCGCGAATTTGCTTGAGCTCTTCACGCACCAGGCCGGCCTTCTTCTCCTGTTGATTGCCCACGTCCCCGGTGAGTAACTCAAAACAATGTCAACATTGCGCGGAGGAGTTTGGTACGTTGTAAACGGATGCCGACTGGAGGATGTGGAAGGGAACAAGCGACGAGAACGGATCCTTATCGCTCTTGAGTGTCAGATCACTGGGTGGCAGACTCTTCACCATGGCCTTTTGCGGTAGCTTGGTGAGCTGGTCCTGTGTGGGGACACGTTCGTGGTAGATCGTGTCGTTCTCCTTTTCGGCAGTGCTCTTTGCCTTCGCCACCACCTGATAACCACGTGGGCTGGTTAACTTTGAGGTTGCGCTGGCATCATAACAAAGAACAGAGCAGTACCTCCTTGAAGCGGTTGAACCAGTCCTGAACCTCAGTAGCGACAGATCGAAGCGGCCAGTAGAGGTCGCTGGCTGCAAGAATGTTGGACGCCATTTGCAGTCGGGCCACCTGGGCGGCGCAGCAGAGGCTGATTAGAGAACGACTAAGCGCAGGCGGGGAACAAGGAAGAATTGTCTACCTCATCGCCGTACTGATCCTTGCCGTGCAACACAGTCGCGGTACTGTGGTTGGCAGAGGCCTTGAAGTAAGCTGACTTGACTTGCGCATACTGGCTCCATGTCTGGAGCATCGGCCTCATATGAGATGCGGACGTGTGAAGCCACCCAGAGAGAAGCAGCGACGGCGTACCGCGTCAACAAAGCTCGATAGCGAGGCGGCGGTCATCAGAGCTCGCGACAGGTCGTAGTAGTCGGCGGCTTGGGCTGTAAGCATGGCCATCACCATTGGGCTGATGTTGTCCTTGGCCGCCTGTCACCACATATTCAATCACGCAATCTTGTAAGCGCTAGCCAGTCCGTGAGCCTGAAGCGGATCGTGCAGAGATGATGCGCTACCTTCTCACAGAAGCACTCCTGGGCTTGAGCGAGCATGAGGTTGATTGCCATGTTGAGATAGTCGGTGCTGAAGTCGATGGGAACCGCTTGCTGTGGGTGCTCTTCGAGATAGCTCCTCAGCTGTTGGTGTCCAAGACGGAGAGACGGGCAGAAAGAGATCAGCCACGGTGCGTGGTGCACCGGCCAAGCGAGAACTTTGCTTGCTAACAAGCAACGAAGGAGAGAGTTGGAGCATAAACGCACCTGCTCAAAGGTGCCCGCGGAGAGCTGGAAGAAGTGCGACGCCTTCTTGAGCCCTTCGGGTGTGGTCCTATTCTGCACTTCGGCGATCTGGCTGCTGATGGCGGCGATGTTGAAGAGCACGCTCGCCTTTTCAAAGTGAATGCTGTACTGGGCTGTTTATAACACCCGAGGCAATGCACACATATGGTGAGCGGCGCACACACGCTCACCCCACAACAACAGGAGACGTCGCGTACCAGTCTTCTTGCGCTTGAGGCAATCAAACCACACAAAGTTGATCTTGATCTGTGCGTTGGGGCACCAATATGAGGAAAGAAAAGACGCGCGCACATGAATTGCCTTGGGGAGAGAGAGAGAGGGCGTACGTTCTCCTCGTTGATGGGGAAACGCTTCTCCACGGTCTCGAGCAGGCCGTAGTAGCGGCAGAACACATCTCGCGTGTGCTCGCTCTTGTCGGTCACCGTACGCACATCTTCCCGCAATTGGTGCAGATGATTGAGCGCCTCCTCGTGCTGCTGCAGCTGCTCCTTGGAGAAGGATCTGACGATGAATTGCTGCAGGGGCTGCAAAAAATCGACCTTGTTCGTTGATTTGAGGGGAATGCTCAACATTCTCGAGGCCAGATTGGGGTCGTTTTATCAAGTTCAAGACTTCTTCTCAATCGAGCCCCAAAGATCTCTTCCTGCAGGCCACGGATGCGTTGCGTTGTGCGTTTTGTGCTTCTTCCTTTGCTTTTCCCTGTTCGCGCATCTTTTTCTACGGCTTTGGCTGACGTGGGCATGACTAGGCGCCAAGCACTGTGGTTTCTTCATCCAAATCAATCGCACACAACAGTACACTGCACATAAAACCAACATGTCCGGCGGCGTGACCCAGAAGCTGGCCCACTTTGGCAAGCCCCAGGCCCTCACTGGCCTGTCCAAGACCGAGTTCGTCATCTCGAAGCTCGATCAAATCGTAAACTGGGTACGCCGCAATTTTCATATCTTCCGACCCCCCCCCCAATCACTGCGCTTGGGGCGACGCAATTAACCGTAGGTACGCGTCAATGCAGATCAGGAAGGGTTCCATCTGGCCCATGACTTTCGGTCTTGCGTGCTGCGCCGTCGAAATGATGCACGCCGCCGCCTCTCGCTACGACATGGATCGTTTCGGAATCGTGTTCCGTGCCAGTCCTCGTCAGTCTGACGTGATGATCGTGGCCGGTACGCTCACCAACAAGATGGCCCCCGCCCTTCGAAAGGTGTACGATCAGATGCCCGAGCCCCGCTACGTGGTGTCGATGGGAAGCTGCGCCAACGGCGGCGGCTACTACCACTACTCCTACTCAGTCGTGCGTGGTTGCGACCGGGTGGTGCCCGTGGACATCTACGTGCCCGGCTGCCCTCCCACCGCCGAGGCTCTCCTCTACGGCCTCATGCAGCTCCAGAAGAAGATCGCTCGCGAGAGGAATCTTCTCAGCTGGTACCGCAAGTAAGGGATGGACGTCCATCCGCGGCCCTCTCGACAGAGGGATCGGATTCGAGACCTTCCTCGCGCGCTCTCCCTTCTCGCTTCAGTCACGTCGTGAGCGCGCACCACTCGATCATGTATAGCAAGGCTTCTCTTTCTCGCACACATCACTCCACACGCACACGCTGTGATCTCCTGCTCGTGTGTGTGTGTGCAAGTTGCGTGCAGTCGCGAATAAAACAAGGACTGAATAGATAACCACCTCTCTTCTTGTTCGGTTCGAGCTCTTACCCTCGACGCCCAATCACTCCACTCACGCTCGCAGCGCACCAGAGCCCTCCGTTTTGGTCTTGACCGCACACAGGCGCGCGATGAGCGCCTTGAGCTGCAGCAGCGAGTTCATGCCCTTCACTGCTCGCATGTGCGCGAATCCAATCTCCTAACAGCAGCAGAGGCAAGCTTTGTCAGCAAACAGAGAGAATCGCATGGAATGCACGGACGAGGATTTTGACAATCGATACCCGGATGAACTCGAGCTTGGTGAACTCCTGGATGCTCATCGTCTTGAGAACGCGGAACATGGTACCGATGATGTCCACGGCAGAGTAGCCGAGACCCCAAAGATAGCCGAGCTGCTGGAGCGCCTTGTCCAGATCACCGACGTCGCACTCGCTAATAATCGAACGAATGAGCAAGGGGTGCGGTTGATCGCACACCTACAATAACACGACCAGGATCGTCAGGCGCAGCCATTGTGGTCGTGGTGTGTGCTGTTGAGTGCGCACCTTGAACACATTTTCTCGGTTCACAAACCCATAGCCAGCGTGTGTTGACTGGAGGTTGTTCAGCGCTTGCCGCATGTCGCCCTCGGCGGTGAACAACACTGCCTCGAGCCCGTCGTCCGTGTGTGGAATGTTCTAGTAGTGGCGAGGGTGAAGAAGAGGAACTAAGCAACTCGGCCAAACTCGAGAGAGGGTTCACACCCACTTAAAGATCGAGCATGGAGATCTCGAGGCGGTGTACGTACTCCCTCGGCCTTGATGACATCCATCAATCGCTTGAGCACCTGCTCGTCGCCCAGTCGCGTGTATCGCAGAATGGCGCATCGACTCTGGATGGGTTCAATGATCTTGGACGAGACGTTGCAGGCCAACGCAAAGCGCGTCGTGTTGGAATAGATCTCCATTGTTCGCCTGAGTGCTTGCTGTGCGGCGGATGTCATGCTGAAAATGAGCAGCACACATGTGGAGGAGGGCGCATTCATCAGCCGTTAGAAACTTCATCCTGGAACAGGCAGCACGAGCAAGCGAGAACACCAGACGAGGCCTCAAGGGTTACCTGTCTGCTTCGTCCAGGATCACAATCTTTTGCCTGCCGGGCGCCAAGTTCACCTTCTTCTGTGCAAACATCTTGATCTTGTTCCGCACCACGTCGATACCTCTGTGCAGCGTTGAAAAAGAAACGTGCGTAAGGACTACAATATCTCCCTCTCATCATTGGAAACCGCCAGCAATTGGGTTATTTGATCTTTCTCTCGTACCGATCGTCCGAGGCGTTCAGCTCCAGCACGCCCTCGCGGTAGTTGGGCCCCAGCAGGGCGTGCGCCAAGCACAAAATGCTGGTGGTTTTGCCTGTTCCGGGTGGGCCCTACAATCGCGATTCAGCTCAATTGGTATTGGTCAAAAGAAAATTGAATGAGTGCTGCGAGATTGGCGGGGGCGTACGGCGAGGATAAGGTTTGGCATGTTGCCTTCCGTCGCGATGATCTGCAAGCGACTGACCGTTTCTACATTTCCCACAATGTCCTTGATATCCTTGGGTCGGTATTTCTCCACCCACGGCACCTCGAGGTCCTCTGTCCCTCGCTTCTCGCCCAGCGAGGGGGTTGTGTGCTCATCCAGCTCCATGGTGTGTTTTATGCGATCTCCCGTTCGTGCTTGTGCAGCTCGCCGTTTCGCGCCAAAAACTTACATATCAAATCCGCCTTTTATCTCGGTATAAATAAATTAAAATCATTTTGTGCAAACAGCAGCAACCAGGCCTCGCGTGAAGTTCACGAGTCGTGATCTTTGGGATCGTCGCGGAAGGTGTCGGCTCGCTTGAGCAGCACCTGGAATTCATTGAACAACTTGCGAGGCGCACATGCAGTGAGCGTAAGCACTTTTGCTGCTGGGAAACGCGTAAGCGTGATTTGTGGCGTGGCGTGTATACCCTAGAGATGAAGCTCTTGTCATCCATGAGCAACTGTAAGGCCTTGGTCTCATCGGCACCCTCGTCCAACACGCCCCGAACTCGTCGCTGTCAGGTCGAGGAGGGCGCTCTCGAGGGTAAGTGAAGAAAAAAAAGCAAGGGACACATGACATGAGGCGTACGCACGTCGATCAGCTGCTGCGTCATGTACTGGTAGTGGTGGAGACTGTGAAACAGCTTCGTTCGTGCGTGGCATTGCCTGCCTAGCCAGTACTTGACCTTGCCCGCCTTTCTTTCGCCCACCTCCGCGAACTGGTTGCGCCAAGGTCAGAGCAATAAGCGTGAGGCGTGAACGGACTCTAGACAGTCTCCATCAGGGCGAACGTACAGAGATACTGCCGCTCCAGTACTCGCGAACATTGTAGTGTGGACCTGATAACTCGAGCCGATACCTGTGCAGATCACATCGTGAGCTACAATAACATCATACTACGATGAGTTGGCGAGGGGTCCTCAGTACGTGGCGGGATGGTTCGTGCGCTTGCAGGCCTCGCAGTCCTTCTTTAATACAGAGCCAGCTTGCCACGAGTGGTAGTTCGGGAGAGACTCGAGAGAGTGCTGCACACACCAAAACACACCATTCCGACGAGTTACAAACATGAAAGATTGCACGAGCTCAAATCGTACTCGGAATCCGGGAACCCAGGCGCTACTGCTCACAAGGCTCTCCTTTCTGCTGACCACCGCATCTTAAGAGAGGGAGGGGGTTACGTAGAGTCAATCGGCTGTACACGATGACATCGTACGGCAAACCACCATGCGTAATGTACCTTCAATCTTGCGTCGAGCAGGCAGAAAGTAGCCTGCGGCGAGGCAAGGCTTGTTAACTCACAGATCAAGAAGACACACGGAGGAGAGGCCATACTATCTTTGGACGACAAGGAGGTGACGAAGTCGGGGTCGAGGCAGCCAGAAATGAGGTACTGCACATAGATCGGAAAGGACTCTGATAGACCCTTGCCGCGACCCAACATCGCTGAAGAATCGTGACCGTTAAACAAAAATGAGTAAAGCGAGGCAGGAGAAAGTGTGGCGGCCTACCGTCGAGCTTCGCTTGTGCTTCGTCATCATGAACATCATCGTCCACGATGAAGCTGGCCAGATCGTCCTCTTCGTCTTCCTCCTCTTCGGCATTGCTCTCGCTTTGCTCTTCTTCCTCATCGTCCTCGGCGCCGTAACCCTTTTCTTGCCGCCTCCGTTGCCGATCCATCTTCTCTCGTGCGGTGACCCGCGTTCGCGTTCGCCTGCTCTTGCGCGTTCCTCCCTCTTGCGCGTTATCCTCTTCTCCCTCATCCTCGGCCCCGCCTCCCTCTTCTTGGCCCTTGGGTCGCTTTCTACGTCGCTCGTTGCTTGTGGCCCGACCAGCAGGGACGGTTTCGGCATCGAACTCGGCCAGCAGCTCATCCTCCAGTTTCTTCCTCTTGGTCGTCGTCTGCCGCTTCTTCTTTTGCTTCTCCACTAACGCTGCGCTGCTGTCATTGTCGCTTCCAGCCCTGCTGTTCGGCACTACCGAGCTCGTCTTAGACACGCGTGAGGCCGAGGTAATAGCATCTTCTCCGCTACTTCGTTCCGCGCTCCTCTTGCTCTTGCTCGTCGTTGTTGTCGTGCTTCTATTGGGGCTGTGGTCTTCCGCTACAATGGCCTTGCGTCGATCGTTGTGTTGCTCGCCAACCTCCTCCACGATCTCATCAGACTCTAGAAAGATCTGCTTCGACGAGGTGATGGACGATCGACGGGACCGTGGGCGTCCCGCCGATGCCTTCAGCAGACCTCCCCCTGAGCTACTCTTCTCCTCCGAGTTGGTCTTTTCTTGGTCTCTCTTCCGTTTCCGTTCGCTCAGCTTATCCTCTTCGAGGTCGTCATCGAGGCTGAGTGTGATTGGTACAGAATCCGCTCGGCTGATGCTAGTGCTAGCAGTGGAGCCTCCCTTACCTTGGTTGGATGTGGATGATAGAGTTCGTGCCGAAGACGATGGCAGAGTGGAAGACGACAGGGACTGGGACGACGATGGAGAGTGAGAGTGTGACAGATGCGTAGGCTTGTGTAGCGAGCGGAGAATGGCAAGACTGGGACTATGCGGCATCACCTGTGCAAAGACCGCATGAGCACACGAATGGTGTAACTGTAACCAAGGCAAGGGTTCTACCTGCTTCGGAGGATGGACGAGAAACGAGCGAGTGTGCACTCCCGCCTTAGCTTTCTGTCCTCTTTCCGTGTGTGCGTGGTGCGCTGCCTCAAGGCCGTCCCCTTGCTCTGCCTTGTTGAGAGTGTCCTCCGCATCTGTCGCGTTTTGGACTCATCCGTTCGTTACAGTGTCCACGAGAGCATCACAGAGCCGATAGTCCTACCTGACGCGGCAGCAGGAAGCGGTGGCGCAGAGTTGACCGGCTTCGGAGCGTGGAGCATATCCAACACTTTCCCCTGTTTGAGCCTGTTTGGTGAGGAAAGAGAGGAGCAAGATGAACAAACTGCAAGCTGGCCAAGGACAGACAAGAATTGCACACTTACTTGCGAGCTTTGAGAATGCGAGTGGATCTGCGGGTGACGAAATCTGCTTCCTCCGCGACATGCTGGGGTTGCTGCGCGACCTCCGCTGTTTCTTCTGGGCTGCCTCCCTCCTCCTCGTCATCACTCGGGAACTGGCATCACGTACGGTATTGACGCCAGCACCGTCAGTCCATTGCGCCACAACACGTTCGTCAAATAACTGACTACCTTGAAGATGTCCTTCTTCTTCTTTGGTTTGGTGGTGGCTTTAAGGCTGACTGTAGATCTGTTCACAAACATGCGTTGCTGTGAGAATAACACCGCCTGATGACCACACTGCACAGGCGACAAGCCGAAAGAAAGAGACGTACTGGTTCTGCACAGCGTCTTCGGGGGACTCCTGAGTGTACATCTTCCAGCGGCTACCTCGCTCCTGCGGTGCAGCTGTCTCGTGCTCGGTCTCGCGCTTGTCCAAAGCTCTTTGTTTGGTAGATAGAGATTGGCTGCTGAGCACGCTCGTAACCGGCGGTAGTACTGACGACGACAACAGGGTAGCTGTAGTGTCATCGTCATCGCTGCCGACTTCGATGGGTTCGTTTTTCCCTTGTCCGCGCTGCCATAGAGACGCGAGCGAACGCTGCTGTGCCCCTCGCCGCGCTGCAGATAGAGAGGATAGAGAGGAAGTCGTTGCCACGGTCGATGAGAGTGGAGCAGTTGAAGGATAGGGTGCTGTCGACGTCGATGAAGATGACGACGCTGACGCCGAAAGGGCAGACAGGGAGGAGAGGGTGGGTCCATTTCGACGCAGCCTCTTTCGTGCGGGCGAGGCAGCATTGGGAGGTGTCTGAAGGATTTCTTGCGGCGACGGTGTCGGAGAGGGCATTCGATTGCTTGAGGCCATGTTGGCACTCGACGATGGTGGAGGAGTCGGCTCGTCCGCTGTTGTCGGTACGTCCTGCACATCCTCCTGCTCCGCCAGCTCAATTTCCTCTTCGTCGACCTCTACTCTCGGTGTTGTCTCCATAATGGCCTCGCACTCTCTTTCAATCTCCAGCCTTGCTTGTTCATCGCTTGCCGCATCTGCACCAGTCTTTGAGTCCTCCGCGGCAGGCTCTTCTGGGAGTGTAGGTTCCTGCTTCGTTGCTCTCCAAACCGCTTGGTCCGTGCGGTCGCCCTCGTGGTCGCTGTCATCGTCGTCTATTTCGATGGCTGCACGTTGCTGCGCATATTTGACCTCCTTGGCCCTGCGCTCTTCCTCCTCCCGCTGGCGCTTCCTGTCTTCAGCTTGTCTGCGCGCCTCGGAGCGCCGTTTGCGATCTACCAGCTTCTCCACCAACTTCGTGTGCTTGTCCACCAGGCCCGCATTACGTGCATGGCCGTCCTTCTCGCGGCCTTCCTTTGTCCGTTTCTTTAGCGAGAGAGGGAGTGAGAGTAGCACTTCTCCCTGTGATGGTGGCACATAGTGCTCTTGTCGCCAGTAGTAGACGCCCTCTGGGAAGACCTCCCTCTCGTGGTATATCGAGAAGTCCTCGATTGCCACCTTGGCTTGAACGTCCTCGGCCAACAACTGTCGTTCAGCGTACTCCCTGAACATCATCACACCGGTGAGCAAGTTGCACTCCACGTTCTGAACAAACCACGAGAGATACACCATTGGGTACCCCTTGAGAAGCTCCTTGCTGCCGTGGTAGGGTTTCCGTCCAAAGACAGTGTCCTCGGGTGTGTAAAAGTTCTGTGCACAGGAAAGAGGTGAGTGGGCCTGGTGAGAGGGCATGGACGAAGGTGGGAGCACGAGCTCCGTACCTCGCACAAAGCCCAGTGCTTGCCTCGAGAGTCGCGCCACAGAAAACAGAGCTTGCCTGGCCATGATGCATGGTAGTCCGCTGAGGTTAGCCAACCATGGTGCGTCACACAAGGGCGAGAACGGTGCGGTGGAGTACAAATAGACGGCTGCTCTTCGGAAGAGGCCTCAACGGGCATCGTGGCCTCCAGATAATCGTCATCCTCTTCGACTGCACCCTGCCGCTTCGAGGCACAGCGAAAGCAATCTCCTACTCCGAACACTGACGTGTGTGGCGCAAGTGTGAGGCAGAGAACAGCACAATGAATGCGTCGGAGGATGTGACGTGCAGGTGCCCTTTGGCTCTACAGTGAACTGGTCGTAGTAGGTGATGCCATAGACCTCGTCACTCGCCACCGGCTCCCCTCGCCACGCGATTGCCTTCTCCTCGTCGCTGATGACAGCTTCATCATCGTTATCATGATCGCCTGTCGTTGTCTTTCCGCCAGGGTGCTCCATTGCGCCTTCCAGCTCGGTCAGCTCCTCCTCTCCGTCCACTGCTACTGCTGCTGCTTTCGTCCTCTGCTCTCCGCCACCACCCTTTGCTGCTGCTGCGGTGGGCCACACCGAGAGGAGGTTGACTTCGCTCTCCTTGCCACGTTGGTGGTGGTGGTGCTGCTGGCTTAGACGAAGCTTCTTCCGCACGGGCGTGTTCCGCTGTTGTGGCGACAGCGCCTGCCGTGGTCCCTGCTGCTGCTGCGATGTCCCTCGCGATGGCGACCGCACCAGCAGAGCGGTGGTCTGCGGTGTGGTCGGGGCAGAGGAGGCCGACGCAGGCGGTGTGGAGAAGAGTAGGGGCGACGACGTGGGCGTCGACGGGGAAGCAGCGTTGGGAAAGAGCTCAAACGGCAGACTGGGCACCTCTTGCGAGGCTGGCGGGACAGGCTAAGAGACACCACAAAGATGGCAACAACGCATGGTCTTTAGCATGATCTGCAGCTTGGGGGGGGGGGGCTGAATCGAAAATCGCCATAATTTTCAGAAAAGACAAAGATCGTTACCTTTGTGTAGAGCTCCTGGCTGTCGAGTGTGGCCAACAGGTCGGAATCCTGCAGGCTCATCTGCTCGTGCTGAGCATGAAGTAGCTCGTCTGGCGTCGTGTATTCCAAGAATATAAATTTTCTCGTACAGTTTCCAGGAAATGAACTTCATGGGCATTTATTACAAACACATCCAATGCAAGCCCGGGGTCGGTACGCCGTGGCGTTCTTCTGGGCCGTTGAGAGCATCATGGCGCTCCAGGTGCGCCGGCCACGCATCCCTTCAGTCACTCGGGTCAGCACCGACCGGTCTTCCGCCAGCTCGGTTGTCGACAAATAAGGCCTTTTCACCTGCCCACAAACACGAAAAGAAAGCAATCCAAGAACCTCCCTCACGACAACCGCATCTTCTTCCAACAACTCGATACTACAACATGTCTGATGGAAAGCGCGCTGGCCTTCTCCTGCGAAAGCAACTCAAGGGTGAGGGCTCCTCTGTTTCGCGCCCTCATGCGCTTACACGTTTCCTCGTAATTTCTTAAGATCCTAATGGCTCCCTCTTCGTCGTTCATCTCAGAGCTCCAAAAGAATCCTGTAGAGGGTTTCTCGGCCGGTCTCCAAGAAGACAACATTATGAAGTGGGAGGTCATGATCGTGGGTCCTACGGACACGCTCTAGTACGTGATCCCTCAACCCCCCCCCCACAAGATCCCTTCTGGGCCGGACTTCCGCGCTAAGACTTTAATCATTGTGTGCGCCGTAGTGAGGGAGGTTTCTTCAACTGCACTCTTGAGTTCCCGCCCGAGTACCCCGATCTGCCGCCTGTTATGCGGTTCGTGACGCCCATCTGGCACCCGAACGGTATGTTCTCGTTTACGGCGTCGTTGCAAGTATCACGTTTTACGCTTCCGCCTTTCTAACCACTCGCTGGTCTCCTCTGCAGTGTATGCCGATGGTAAGGTCTGCATCTCTATCCTCCACCCTCCGGTACGTGCTGCCTTCTGTGCGCACAGCCCAACACGTTGATCGTCGTTCTCACACTCGATGGCTCATCGTGCACAGGGTGATGACGAGTACGGCTATGAGAAGGCCAACGAGCGGTGGACGCCCATTCACACTGTGGAGACCATCCTCATTAGCGTTATATCCATGCTCTCTGACCCTAACGACGAGTCGCCCGCCAATCTCGAAGCAGCGGTACCGCCTATGCCATAATCTCTGCTCTGTCCTCTGTGTGCTTGTTTTTTACAAACCTCCTCTGCTCGTCCTATGAAACAGAAACAATGGCGAGAGGACAAGCTCGGCTTTAAGAAGAGGGTGCAGCAGTGCGTCCGTCGTTCGCAGGAGATGCTGTAAGTTGGTTCCCATCACGATCGAGTCCACGGCCTGGCGGGACGATCCGCTTCTCACCTGTTCCAGGCCTGACCGCTGATGCCTCCTTCGCCCTCTCTCTTTCTCTCATTCTTTTCCCTCGTCGTGGGGTGTCCCCTCCTCGCGAGGTTGTAGTTAGTTGTCACACGCCAACTTGCAGCTCTCACTTGGCGAATCATTAAAAACAAAATGCCGAACAGAGAAAATAAGAAAATAGAAAGAAAAGATCGGGCCAGCTGGAAAAAGAAAGAAAGAATCACACAAAGCAGAACATACACACCCGAAGAGAAGATGCAGCTCTTGATCTCCTCGATTGATGGACGCCTCCTCTCCTTCTCGTTCCCCACCACACACGTCAGCTTGGTCTCGATCAAGCAGGCGTTCGAGGACAGGGAAGGCGTGCCCGTTGATGAGCTGCGCGTATCGTGCAACGGAAGATGTCTGCCCGATGACTGCATGTTCACCGAGGAGCAGGCCTTTGGCTTGCCCCCTCTGCGCGTCGGCCTTCGCGTCGTGGGTGGTAAGGGTGGTTTCGGATCGCTGCTCAGGGGCGGCAACACCAAAGTCGGCCAGAAGAAGGTAACGACCGCTCCCATTTTCGCTTGAATTTATTTGATCAGCACCCTAATGATGTTTTGCCTCCTCCTCTGCATGGCAGACAACCAACTTTGATGCGTGCCGCGACCTGAACGGGCGTCGATTGCGCCATGTCAACAACGAGAAGCGTCTCGCCGAGTGGTACGCGCAGGAGAAGGAGCGAGAGCTAGCCAGGATCGGCGAGCGACACGCGCGAGTGGCGCAGAAGCAGACCAGTGCCGCACAGTTCGATGAAGTGGCGTACAATCAGTCGCTCGAGACCATCGAAGAGGAGGTGGCCTCTTCTCTTCAGGTCGGCCTTGCCGAAGCGCGTGCTGCTCGCCAGCATCGGCAAGCCAATCCGCCCCCGCCCCCTTCGGCCCCCTCCTGGGACTTTGCCTACTCGGACTCGGACTCTGAGGATGAAGACGACGAGGAGGAAGGCGACAACGAAGAGGAGGAAGCTCAAGAAGAGAAGGAGGAGAAAGGCAAGGAGAAGGAAGAGACGACGAACGGCAAGCGCGGCCGAGGCGAGGAGGCTAGCGACGACGAAGATGAAGAGAAGGAGGACAACGAAGCACGGCATACGCCCAAGAAAGCGAAGAAGGACGAAGGTCTAACATCGGGCGATACGACGGCATCAGCAGCGTGCGGAGCGGCATCTGCCCTCCCCCCGCCCCCTGCCTGGATTTTGAGCTGAACGAACCTATCTCCTCAGGCCAAGTAAATAAAATGAATGGTCGAGCCCACATCTGGTGGGGTTGACGATGTATTGTGAAAAGAAAACACTGAGAGCGAGCCGGGACAAGAGGGGGATGGGATTTGAAAAAACGTGCTTGATTTACTCTTCATCCTTCTTGCCGTTGCCAGTAGCGAGGCGGGTGGCACCGAAGAGCAGGCTGGCGATACCAGCGCCAGCAACCGAGGTGGCGACACCGTAGAAGAACTTGTCCTGACCGTTCCTGAGGAAGATCACGCGGTGCTGGGCCTGCGCATAGCATTAAATGCAAGGGGGGGGGATGAATTAAATTCGGACATTTGATGGAGGACAAGTGCGAGGATATAACGTACATCGCGGCTGATGTTAGCCTGCTGGCCGTACAGCTTCTCAGTGCTGCGCCTGATGACAGTGTTGGCGAGGGGCCTGGCGGAGTGGAGGGCGCTGGACATTGTGTAGGTTTGGGATATTGTTGAATACGGGCTCTCTTGATGGCAAATCTTTTCACGTCTGCTCTGCTGGTCTCCGCTTTGGCTGGGCCACCGCACGCCTGCCGTTCCATTGGTCCAAGCATTTTCCCTTCGCGTGCCCGGAAATTCAAGAGAGTTTACTGATACCACCCTCTTACATAAAAGCCGAGCGTGACGGCAAGCAGGACCGCGACGAGCACAATCACGTACACTGCAGCGGAAGGGTCGAGGTCAGCTCTTCGCAGAACAAAGTGCCACTTGAGGGGAGGGATTTACCTGAGCCATATATCCTCATGTAGTAGACGATCCAGTGACGCGACGGCCTGGGCGTTCGCACATGACCAGCCGGGCGTTGGGTCACCACGGCGGCATCACGTCTTGCTTCGCCTGTGGCATGCGATGCAACATCAGGTGCATGCTTGTGTTGATGTCAATGCGAGGGAGCGACAAGAGAATGTCGCCCGTACCCAGCTGAAAGTTTTTCTCAGAGAGCAGTCGCAGCGTCTCCTCCCACAGCTCCTTTGCAAGCTCTTCGTTGTCCGTGGCCGGGTGAGCCTCAGAGAGTTTGCCGTGCTCGAAGAAGAGCCCACCTGCACGTAGCTGCCATCAGCCACGACGCTCGCTACTCCATTCCAACAGAGCACACATACCCTTCTTCTCAAGTTCGGGTGAGGTGGCCACAAACACGCTGGTGTCGGCTCCTGCAGTCGTTATCGAACCGGTCAGTCAGACCTCATACCGACTCAAGTTGGGTAAGCTCTAGTAGGAATCGATGCGTGCCTTGCGAAGGACTCTTGCCAATGGCTCGCATGACGCCCTTGCCTGGAATGCGCAACCACCAGGGCTTGTCCTTGAGGATGTCCGACGCAACGATTCTGTGCACAGCAAACGCCGTCAGCCAGAGCGAAGTCGCTCACCAGGACGTGGGCGAGGTGGTTGATACACACCCAGGGCACACCGAGTTGGCGTACACGCCCAAGTGGCTGTATCGACGTGTGAACTCATTGGCTAAGCGCGCGTGTTTGTGAGTGAGGTGAACACATGCCAGAGAGAGAGAGAGAGAGCAGAGTGGGTGCGAGGGTACCAAAGAGCACGATGGCAAACTTGGACTGCGTGTACGCTCGATCGTGAGTGTACTTGGATTCCAGGTTCAGGTCGTCCATGAACATCTGGCCTGCACACGAGGAAGCCATTGATATGAGCTAGTACCAGTGTGCCGATTCTTCTTGTGGTCATGTCACACGCCATCAGGCGGCTGATGATTCATTCGCACCCAGGGTGTGAGTGACGGACGAGACCGCAATCACGCGCGAAGGCGGCTCACGCTTGAGAGCTGGCAAGAGCAGCAGGGTGAGCATCACGTGGCCAACGTAGTTAGTGCCAAAGCAACTGCGCTCACAGACAACGAGCACTCGTATGGTCAGGGCACAGAGCGCAGCAAGCACCACGACAAAGGGCAGAAGTGCGCCTGTACAGCTCGAAGCCATCTGGGGTCGTCGTGCGAGCCTGTGGGAGCATAGGCATCACGCCAGCGTTGAGGACGAGCACGTGGAGTGGCCGCCCGGTGCGCACGTAGCCCTCGGCAAAGGCTCGTATCGACTCGAGGCTGGAGAGGTCCATCACGCCCAGTTCGACTTGGTCGCTGCCCGACTCCTGCTTGATGCGCGCCACCGCCTCCTCGCCTCGGGCCTTTGAGCGGCACCCTAGTCACAACGTTGCGCCAGATTAATTCAATGTGCACGCCTTCCGGAGCGATAAATCTGAACATGCAACATCAGGGATTTTTTACCACAGATTATACGGGCGCCCATGGTGGCGAGGCGAAGCGCCGTGTGGTAGCCAATGCCGGCGTTGGCACCCGTCACGAGGCACACACGACCGGCCATCGACCCGGCCTCCTGTGCCCCATCACGCTCCATCTTTGTTCTGTCGGCACATAGCGTCCAAAATTAAATTACGTTCGTTGGTATGCCAAGCATGTAAGTTTTGGCGCGAAGGGCGACATTGTCGAACAAAAGGCAGGAAAAAGCCTGGAAGCAGTTCTTGTCTTTTTCCAGTAAGGCCTGCAAAGTGAGGGGGAGGGAAGAGAGGGTTCGTGGGGGGGAGGGTTCGATCGATTACACCATCGACTACTTCGACATTATTCCCAGCAACTTCGAGAACTTCCTCGCGCACCCTCCACGTCATCGCAGCCTTCATTGCCAGCACACAGCAACCATCTCCCTCACCCAGGAAAAGCCTCACAGCAACAATCTCGCACATACACATCACGCGCCAAATTTCGCCAATCTTCATCACCGCAAAATAACTAGACAAAATGAACACGCACGCCAACATGAATGGAATCAAGACTGAGACAACGGAGGGACTTATGGGATTCTCGTTCGATCCAGAGAATCTTCTGGACGAGCAGAACTTTGCCCAGGCGTCGCAGCTCATCGAGAGCCTCTCTGGCGTCGACATGGGCGAGGGCATGGACGGGCAGGGCGGGGACATGGGGCAGGCAGACCTGCAGTTCATCACCGACCTGGCGAACCGGCTGAACAGCAACTGGGCGCAGAAGGGCGGCCAGAGCAACGGCCCCGACGATCTCAGCGCCTGGCTCCACACGCTGCAGGGCGTGAGCGAGGGCGACATGATGGTGGAGGGCAGCCAGGCCTCCGAGGAGGAGGACGAAGCTCGGCAGCGCTACCTGGGCTCGCTCACTTTCGACGTGGCCGACCACGCGCACGCCGGCCCCAAGCTCATCGCTGGCGACGACGTCCTCCTGCAGCCCGTTCGCACCATCAGCCCGCCCGGCGTCGAGGTGTGCACCGACAGCGGCAACGTCATCGGCACTCTTCCGCGCCCGATCGCCGCGTGGGTGGCACCGCTGCTCGACCTGCCGCGCGTCAAGGTCTCGGCGCACCTGCCCAACGACCTTGACAATGGCATCGCCGTGGTGCTCAAGTTTTACTTCCGACTTGTCCCGTCATCCTCCTCCTCCTCCTGTTCCACCATGAGCGAACCTCTTCTCCTCGAACCGATCGAACGTGGCGCCCTCCAGCACCTCGCGGTGGCTCTCGGCCGAGATCTCATCGACCTCCTCCCGAACGCCGTCCTCAACGACATGCTCTCATCATCGTCGTCATCACTCACGTCGTCATCATCGTCGGTCGCGCCACTTTCGTCTCCCTTTGCTTCGCGAGCGGGCCTTGCCAACGCGGGACCGATCGGTGGCTCGTACAGCAGTAGTGGCGGACTGAACGGAAGCGTGAGCGGCATCAGCGGCATCCTCGGCGGCGGCGTCATGGGTCAGCTGCCCAAGAAGCGCGAGCTTGCTGTGTCATGCCCCATGCTGCCGCAGGCCGTCAACAAGCGGGCGCGCACGGGCGAGGGCAACCGATTCCTCGATAGCGAATTTGGCAACCCGGCGGGCGAGCCGACCGCCAACGAACTGCAGCAGCTGCTCGGCGGTCTCAATGGGCAGCACGCTGAGATCGCCGAGATGGAGCCTTCGCCGGCGCTAATGCTCACACTGCGATCCTACCAGAAGCAAGCCCTCGGCTGGATGGTGGCGCGCGAGCGTTCGACGACGGAGATCCTTGAGCTGCACGAAAACGCACGGCGGGTGCTGCCTGCGGAGTGGAAGGAGTACACGACGAGCACGGGACGCAAGTACTACTACAACGACTCGACCAAGGTCACGACGTGGGAGTTCCCCGTCCAGCGCGAGCCCATCAAGCCCACCGACTCGTCAAAGGTGTCCGTGCGCGGAGGCATTCTTGCCGATCAGATGGGTATGGGCAAGACCATCGAGGTCCTCTCGCTCATCCTCACCAACTACCAACGCGACCCGCACTCGGACTTTGCCAAGACCAACCTTGTCGTGTGCCCGCTTTCGGTGCTCACCCAGTGGCTCGATGAAATCAGGTCACATACCGGTACGCGTTGATCGTCCATGCCGCGTCTATGTCGCCCATGCTTTGCATTGCATCTAACCCCAGTTTGGCGTGCGTGCAGCAAGCGGGCATATTTCAATTTACGTCTATCATGGCGCCAACAGGGTGAGGGATCCGGCGTTCCTGGCCAAGCATGATGTGGTCATCACCACCTATTCCACTCTCGCAGCTGAGCTCCCCAGCGAGAAAAAGGGAAAATCACCTGAGGCCATAGCCGGTACGTGTATTTCTCCTCGGTCACGCTACTGTGTTGCTTACGCTGACGCTCTACGTGTGATCCTGTGTGCAGAGGCTAAAGCGAAGCGGCAGCAGCGCAAGGGTGATCCGCAGGGCGCCGCGCTTATTCAAGTACCGTGGTATCGGATCATTTTGGACGAGGCGCACACAATTAAGGATCGTTCCACACGTACGGCCAAGGCCGCCTTTGCTCTCAAGGCGCAGCGTAGGTGGGCTGTCACCGGCACCCCCATTCAGAATAAGCTAGATGATCTATACTCTCTTCTGCACTTTCTGCGCCTGGTACGCACTCCTTCTCTCCTCCGCGGACCATCATCCTTTGCCTTGTCCCCACCAAGGGTCTCACACTCATCCGCTTGTGTGTGTGTGTTCCAACCCAACGCAGGAGCCTTACGGAGAATATAATGCCTGGAATCAGCACATCATGAAGCCTATTCGGAACCGGGATGAAAATGGATTTGTTCTACTTCAATCGATTCTTGAAACCATACTTCTTAGGTACGGTGCTTCTCTTGCGTTTCTGCGTCCGTGTGCGTAACCGTGGGCCTATCACTAACTTCGGATGCCGTTCTGTGGCGGCATGACACTGCAGGCGAACAAAGGATCAACGAATTAATAACGTGCCAATCGTATCTCTACCACCAAGACTTATTAAACTTAGACCACACACATTTAGAGACGAAGAGCACGACTTTTATCAAGCGTACGCCTCAGCTTCCATTGGCCTCTTACGCCCATCTCATGTCCTTGCCGTTAACGATTGAATGTATGTGCCTGTGCAGTCTGTGGTCTCAATCGAAGACCAAGTTCAACGCCTTCATCCAGGCGGGTTCGGTGCTCAAGAACTACGCTCACATCCTGGAACTCCTCCTGCGCCTGCGTCAGGCCTGCAACCACCCCTACCTTGTTCTTCACGCGCGTCAGCCTGCTACCTCTTCGGCCGAGGCTCCCCAGGTGCGTTTACTCGATCGCCCTGATTGTCACACAGTAATTCATCCTCACTGGCTTACCTTACCTCCCTTGCAGCTGATGATGCGCTATTTGGCGGAGTTACGCGCCGGACAGCCTGTGGTGCCGCCGCCGGCGCTGAGGGAGCTGTTGACGCGGTGGGCGGACGAGGAATGCGTAATCTGCCTCGAGCCGGTTGATGAGCCCGCGCTTACGCCGTGCGCGCACGTGTTCTGCAAGGCCTGCATCCTGCGTCATCTCCTCGCCTCGCCTGGCACTTCCTGCTGTCCCACCTGTAACCAGCAGGTCCTCCCCAACGACCTCATTCCGCTCCCCAAGCCGGACAAGGACATGCCAACCGACCTGCCGGCCGACGGGTGCAATCACAAGGCTGCGCTTGCTGCCAAGTGGAAGAGTTCGACCAAGATCGACGCGCTCATGCAGTCACTCTGCGATTTGCTCGCTCGAGATCCCACCATCAAGTCCATCGTGTTCTCCCAGTGGACCTCCATGGTTCGTTACCTCTCTCTTGCTCCTTCCTGTCCCTTCACTCTCCTTGTCACGACCGCGCACGCTCACTTTCGTCTCGCGTGCTTTATGTGCGAATGTAGTTGGACTTGGTGGAGATACCCTTGCAGGAGGCAGGCATACGCTTTGTGCGATTGGACGGCAGCATGCCGCAGGCTCACCGCGAGAACCACATCCGCACCTTCCGCACGGACCCCAGCGTCAACGTGTTCCTCGTGTCGATGAAGGCCGGCGGTCTCGGACTCAATCTCACGACCGCGTCGCACGTCTTCCTGCTCGATCCGTGGTGGAACCCCGCCACCGAGGACCAGGCCATCGACCGAGTCCATCGGCTGGGGCAGGTGCGACCTGTGGTGGTGACGCGCTTCATCGTGAAGGACACCATCGAGGAGCGCATCCTCGAGCTGCAGCAGAAGAAGAAGCAGCTCGCGCAGGGCGTCATGATGCGCAACAAGGAGCTTCGTCAGATCCGAATCGAGGAGCTCCGTCTTCTCTTCCGCGACTGAGTCACTTCCCCCTCCGACACACTTCCTCTGTTCAGCCTCTCACCACCCTTTTTGTATCTTTGTACACGCCGCTTGTTCACGAATGCACCTTCCGCTCATTTGCTCCTCAACCTCTTCTCATCCCATCATTGCGCCGCCTTCGTCTTCTGCCTCTCAGTTACTTGCCTTTTCCTGTACCCCGTTCAAACGGGTCGTGTCGGCTTCTTGCTCGATGGTGCTGACGTAGCGCCAGCCAAGCAGCATGGGTACGTGAGAAACAGCGAACGAAAGAAACGTGTTGCTTTTTCACCGTCACAAACGAAAGACGCGGTAGTCAGCAACAACAGCACACATTCGCAAATGTCGCTTTCGTTTCTGTTCGGCAAGACGATCAAGCCCGAGGAGGTGGTGCGCAAGTGGCAGCGCGAGTTGCGCAAGGAAGAACGCAACATCGATCGATCCATCCGCGGTATGGGCCAATTGGGCAATTAAACCATTTTAATTTTAATTTTAATTTTAATTCTTCACTTTGCACACAACCTCGTCTTGTGCCCCTCTGCTTCTATCATTTGATTTTATTTTATTTACTTAAAAAAAAACTAAAACATCTTTGCCTTGCCGGCAAAGACCTGGAGCGGGAGGAACAGAAGGTGAAGCTAGAAATCAAGCAGATGGCGAAGAGAGGCGACCAGAAGACGGCCCGCATTCTCGCCAAGCAGATCGTGCAGTCACGAAAGGCCAAAGAGCGCATGTACACGTCCAAGGCCGAGCTCCACTCCATCTCCCTCGCGCTCACTCACCAGCTGGGTACCCTCGCCTCAAGCTACGAGCTCGCTGTGCGATGCGCACAGCCCACGCTCACCTACACATGTGCGCGCGTGATGCAGCAACGATGAAGGTGTCGGGCGTTCTGGCCAAGAGCGCGTCGGTGATGAAGTCGATGAACGACTTGATCAAGCTCCCCGCCATCCAGCAGACCATGATGGCCATGGGGCGTGAGATGGAGAAGGTTCGCCTCTCCCTCGCACTCTCTGATCATCACCCGCACCTAAACGAGTGCTTCCTGTCCACGCGATGTGATCAGATGGGGCTCATCGAGGAGATCATGGATGACGCGCTGACGCTGGACGACGATGAGGAAGACGAAGCCCAGGAGGAGATTGACAAGGCATGCGCACACCTCTATAGTTGCCCATCGGCTAGGCTGGGAGCTGACTTTGGATCGTGGGGGTCGTGTGTGCCCCCAGGTGTTGGACAACATCCTGATGGACATCAGGCCCGTACCAGCGCAGCCCGTGCCAGTGGCGGCCGCGGCGGCGGCCCAGATCACGAAGGAAGACGTCGACCTGCAGGCCCGGCTCCAGGCCCTCTCCGCCATCTAGACGGAAAGCAAGAGAGAGAGAGGAACCCGCATCCCCATCTTCATCTCCGTGTACAGATCTGCAGATACCCCTATTCGCTTCCTCCACCTCATCCACAACAACAAATGAAAAGCTAAGTACAACATGAAAGAGAGATAGTAGAGAGGAGTTGTAGGCGGATAGGGACGAGCTGCGATCAGGGCTTGCTTCGGCGAGGCTGACGCGGTTCGGGTTCGAGGCTAGGACTGATCGTCGTAGCCGGCGCCGCCACCTCGGTAGTAGTCGTCGCCGCCGCGGTAGTCGGCCCGGCCGCGCGGGGCGTCGTAGGCGTCGTAGCGTCGTGCCTCGTGATAGTCGTCTGTGTGGGTCGCCACGGCTGCCACATCATCAGATAGGACGGCCAGCTCGAGGTCCTTCTTCTTCGGGTCCTCCACGGCGTCACGGCGCTTGGAGCTGTCGAACATATGGAAGTCGCCCACTATCATACCGGCGAGGGCTTTAGCCGCAGGATGATCGATGTTCTCGAGATACAGTTGTATGGCCACCGTGAGCGGGACCTGCAAGTAAGAGAGAGAGAGAGAGAGAGGTGGCGGTTGAGACCATTGAATCCAAGAGACGGAGATTGCGGGTGGTGGTGGTGGAAGGTTGGAGAGTAAGGTACCGAAAGGATAGCGCCGATAATGCCCCAGATGGCACCCCAGAAGAGCAGCACACAGATGACCGTGATGGGCGGCATGTCCATCGCATTACCCAAGATCTTGGGCTCGAGCACTTGGCCCGTCAGGAACTGCACACACGAAACGCCATCAGCATCGCTCGTTCACGCGTTGTATTATGCGTGTGAATGTGTAGTATGAAGCTAACCTGCATAACCGTGAGTGCAACGGCAACGGCAAGGAGCTCCCATAGGGCAAAGTCCTCCTTGAACAGGACGAAGGGCAGCGGCAGCAGGACACCGAGCACGGAGCCGATATTGGGAATGTAGTTAAGGATGCAGGCCATGAGGCCGAGGAAGAGGACGAGGTCCACGCCAAAGATGAGCAAGATGACCGAGGTCAGCACGCCTGTCGCAACTGAGATAAGCGAGTGGATCTGGACGACGAGAGAGGGAGGAGGGTGAGAAATGCGGGCGTCACTGCAACTAAGGACCAGCGGTACGATACCACGATGTACTTGCGAATGCGAGTGTCGATTGCCGACTGGAGCACGGACTTGTTGGAGCCGTCATAGCCGAGCAACATGTAGACAACGATCAGCATCACAAGCACCATCTGTCGGTTGTGTAGCGCCCACCCACGCGTCAGCGCACATGAATGGCCACTGAGTCAGTGAATACTGTCTGATTGTGCGTGTATATCCCGGGGGAGCTTGCCTGGGTGACGATGTTCGCCAGGTACGAACCGGCGCTGACAGCATAGGACGCCAAATCGATATCTGGCATCATAGCCTCAACGTCAGCCCGAGTGTAACCATAGTCCTCAGCGATTTCGACCAGGGTGTCCATCAGAGATTTCGCTCGCTCCTTGTAGTGATCTGAATACGTGCGTGCGTGTGTTGGTACAGCAGCCGTGCAGGTGTGTCACGATGCTGTTTCTCAAGAGAACATCACATACCGGCATTGTCGACGATATCGGAGATGGTAAAGGCCACAATGAGGGCCAGCGCGGCGAAGATGAGGGCGAGCAGGATGAGCACCGTGATCACAGCCACCCAGCGCGGCCAGCGGAACCGCACCCTGATCAACGGGAACGCCTACCGCACGGCATCACAGACACAACAGCCATCAGCCTAACGAACTCGGCGCGCTCACACAGACAGCTGCGTCAGTGTGAAAGCGGCTGCTGGTCGAGTGCACGTACCTTCTTGCCCACGAGCACGTTGATGAAGGGCTGGAAGATGTAGATGAGGAAACGAGAGAAGACGAGCGGCACGAGCACGAAATCGAGGTAGACGAGCATGACGCCGAGGCCGAGCAGGCCGAGGACCAGAAGCGCGGCCATCTGTATGCCCTCCCGCATCTTGATCTCCTTCTGCTCGGGCGTGAGGCTGTCCGTGTACTGCGAGGCCTCCTTCATCGCCTGCAGCTCCTCGGTCGACGGGATGTCCTCGTAGACCGCCGGGGGCTGGGGCACTGACTGGCCCCCCGACTCGAGGTGGTCAGGGGCGTGCTCGTCATAGTGGCCGCCGCTCGTATGGTAGGTCTCGTAAGCCTCTCCCCTTCTTCCTCCAGACCCGTACATTTCCTCCCTAATTCGATCGATCTTCAGATTCGATTGCGGAAATGTCAAATGGCCGCCAAATGGGCGAATTTGTCGCTAGCGTGTGCTGTGCTGTAGCTGGTGTACTCCTCCTTGCGTCTCTTGTGTATTCGGCGGGCTATAAAACGAACCAGACCTAGCTCGCTCTCTCGCACAACGCTAACGCAGCAGCGGCCTTGGCTGAACTGACAAAAGCGCCGAGAGGGCAGCTTCTCCTTCCCCACCGAAGCTGAACAACAGCCAACACCACCTGCCATAGGCGCAACTAGGATAGTTGATCACATGAATATGTTAAGAATTTCGTCTTGGCCAAACGGTAAATAATCGAAATGACTCAGGTGTGACGGAGGTAACGGCCGTTACGGTTACGAACTCGCAAAGTTTCTTTTCTACCCGCGCTAGCATGAGGCCGATCGGGCAATGGGCCGACGAAGAGGCGTTGGGAGAGGTCACACGGTAGGGCATAGAGGGTTCATGGTGGTGGCTTGCTGCATGCAGGGGAGCCGTTGTCGTCGGGTATGCCGGAGTGATGATAGGCCCTGCGCTTGGGGACGGACTGCTCCAGGGCCGATTTCCAGTCGCCCGTCTCCGCCACGGCAGTCATGATCTCCACCACTGAGATGGTTGGTGATGAGGATCGGGTCAGCACAAGAGGGAAGAACGCCCAACTGCCAGTTGCCGTTGAGGATGGTGGTCTGCCTACCGTGATTGACGTTGAGCACATTGCGCTGTGATGCCTCGAACTCTTTGAGCGGCAGACACGCCGTGGCGATCCCCTGCTCCTGCGCCTTGCGCAGGGTGAGGCCCTGCGTGTGTGACGAGGGGAGTAAAGCCACGATTGAGCTTGCTGACGTCGCGCATGGATCACATGCTCGCACGACTTCGGAGCATCACACACCTTCTGAATGTGCGTGTCGGCAATGCCGCCGATGATGTAGATCATGGCCGGGTCGATCTCCATGAGCACATCTGTGGCGTCGGGCGACAGGTAGACCAAGTTGTCCACCTCGTCTGCAAACACCTCGGTGTAGCACTGCTCATGCTTGCCCACGGGCCATCTGGCAGGATGAAACATCCGTGCTGATCAGAGATTCTTGCGTGCGTGTGCGTGTGTGTGCGCGTGTGCGTGTGCGTGTGCGACGGGGTGGCTGGGTACCGACAGTAGCCCACATGACGCTGGAGAGCCAGTCCCATGCGCGGTGTGAGTGACGTGAGATGCAGCTCTAGAGGACGCCCACACTTTGATCGCATCCTGGGTGGCGACGACGCGCTCATAAGCAAGAGGGTGTGGAGAGAAAGCGTTGCGCTCAGCCTGCTTGGCTTGCTCTCTTCTTCCACGAAGCGAGACGGCGATGGCTGGCTGCGCGTGCAGCAGGGAGCGATGATTGAGGCAAGCGATTACCAGCCATAGGACATCTGCACCTGGTTGGCCACACTTCGCACCTCCTGTGCGCGGATGCATGCGTACATGTGAAGCCGTGTCAGTGTCAGTGCCCGAGCAGGCCACCAGCAATAGCAACAGCAATAGCAACAGCAATAGCAACAGCAATAGCGGTGGAGGAGGACCTTGTCTCCCAGGCGTGAGTCGAAGCTCATGTCGATCACAAGCCGCGGTCTGTGCGCCGTCCAGTTCTCCTTCTGCTTCGCGGCGCCGGCGCTGTCAGCCTCGGCTGCAGCCGGCTGGCCACCACCATCCGCCTCTCCTCTGTCCTGGCGTCGCTTGTCCCTGCGCTTCTGCTTCTCCGCTTTGCGGTTGAGCCGTCGTTGCTCTCGCAGTCGCTCGTGCTTGAGCTGCTTCTTCTCGCTGTGCGTCAGCTTGTACTCTTCCCTCACCCTTCCCGTCTCCTCCGCCGGCAGGTCGGCCAACATTATTAACACGCCCTCCTCCTCCACTACCTCTGCCTCCGTCTCCCCTTCCTCGGCAGCGGCATCCTCCGGATCGTCGTCCCTGCTCTCCTCCATGTCAGTTTCTTGATTTTTGCAGATGATTAACTAATTTAATCAATAATAAATCACTCGCCTGTCGCTCCTGCTCGCGACTTAGATTATGATCGAAAATCAAAAGGATAAATGATTAAATATAAAAGAGATATTTTATTTCCGGCAACTCCGGAGACGTTGCTGTGGCCTGGTGGTCTCCCTGACGCGCGCCACTTTATTTCAAGAGTTCGTTTTCGTGCTCACACGCGACTGAGGGGCAAGAGTGGGAGAGTGAGAGAGCGAGGGAGTGTGCGAGATGTCTCTCAGCGCCAAGGGGATCGTGCAGATTCAGCCGAACCTGCTCCTCAATCGCTATGTACGCGGCACCGGCGTCTTGAAATGGAAGGGGGCGACCACCATTTTGATTTTGCTCTTCTCTCCCCTTTGTTGCAGCAATTGGGCGACACTCTCGGTAAGGGTGCGTTTGGAACGGTCTACCGGGGGCTCGACGTCGGTAAGCGCCCCCTCCTTGCCCCGTCCATTATTTATGTTCCAATTTAACATCTTTTTCGTTTTCTCCCATTCTCGTGGCGACACCGTTTTAATCTCTTTATTTTCCAATTTTTTATTGTCTATTTTGCTCTTACCTTTTTGTCTCTGGTGCAGAGAATGGCGACTTTGTGGCCATCAAACAGATCAGTCTCCACGGTATTCCAAAAGATGTGCTTAAGTCTATCATGGTATGTCCCCCTCACCCTGTGGCTGCACCGCTTGTGTTCTCTCTAGTTGGTGGCGGTGGCCCTTCGCTTACCCGTTGCATGAACAATGTGGCCTACAGTCGGAGATAGACTTGTTGAAGAAGCTGCACCATGTGAATATTGTGAAATACCTCGGCTGGAACCAAACGAAGGAGCATCTGTTCATCATTCTCGAGTACGTTTTTCACCACACGCGTTCGCCGTGCGGCCGCCGCTGGTGCGTGTGCTCACGTTGCTCTGCGTCCGTGTGTCGTGTGTGATCGCAGGTATGTTGAAAACGGCTCGCTCGAGAACGTGTTGCGGAAGTTTGGCAAGTTCCCCGAGAGCCTGGTGGGCATCTACATCTCGCAGGTGCTGCAGGGACTTGTCTACCTGCACAATCAGGGTGTGATCCACAGAGACATCAAGGTACGTTCGCTCTGCGAGATTCTTAGCAACACCTGCCTCATGCGCGAGCGCTTGTCGTCTAACGCACGTTACTGCGTGGTGCGTGTGTGTGTAGGCGGCCAACATTCTCATCACCAAACAAGGATTGGTTAAGGTCGCAGATTTTGGCGTGTCCACGAAGCTGAACGAAGCCAACGATCTCGCCAACTCTACCATCATGGGCAGTCCCTACTGGAGTATGATATTCACTCTGCTGTGTCTGGCCGTGCACGGTGTGCTCTCATCTAATGCGTGCGTGCGTGTTGCGTAGTGGCGCCCGAGATCATCGAATTGTCTGGCGTGTCGCCCCAGTCGGATATCTGGAGCGTGGGCTGCACCGTCATCGAACTCCTCACCGGCGCGCCGCCCTATTTTGACCTGGACCCCATGCCAGCCCTCTTTCACATTGTCGAAGATGAATGGTGCGCACACCTGCTCTGTTGACATCTCTCTCTCTCTCTCTCTCTTCGGTTGACGATGCGTCGTTCTGACATTTACAGCACTGTCGTGTGTGCACTTCAGTCCCCCATTGCCCGAAGGCGTGTCCGCAGCTCTGCGAGACTTTTTGATGCAGTGCTTCCAGAAGGATCCCAACCTCCGTGTGTCGGCGGCGAAGCTGCTCAACCACCGATGGGTCAAGGCGTCGGCGCAGCGCATGCAGCAGAAGGCTGCCGAATCTGCGGCGGCTGCCACTCCTGCGGTGCCTGCTCTTCCCTCGGCTTCGTCAGCTCCTGCAGTCGTGCCCACCATCGAAATTGAACCACCAGCGCCCTTGTCGCTCGAGGGCAAGTTCGCTCCGCCTCCATCGGGTAGACAGCACAGCAAGTCTACCGGCTCGTCAGGATCGGTCACCAGTCGCCTGCCCGCGGGCCACGAACCTCACGACAGGAAGAACAGCGTTGGCTCACGGTCGCGAAGCGACGACGAAAGCTTCAGCGCCGAACCCGAGCGCAGTCAGGACAAGAACAAGAGCGAGAACGAGGGCAAGAGTGAGCGTATCCGCTTCGACTCCAAGGGCAGCGGAAAGCACCACACGCGCAAGGAGGATCGCGACAAGGACCGAAAACGAGACGACAAGAAGGGCGACAAGGATGACAAAAAGTACGTCTTCAGCTGCCACACATTGCACAGCCACCATCACGTACCGCGTGCTTACCAGAGATTCCTTTATCCTGTAGGAGCATGATCAAGGCAGTGAAGGACGCGAGGAAGACCTCAAAGAAGGCCAGCAAGTCGGCCACGTCCCCCACAGCTCGCCTCATCCTGGAGGAATCGCGCAAGCACTCCCGCAGCAATTCGTCGTCTGACTCTGCCGGTTCTCTTTCCATCTTTCTCATCAACTCTTTGCGGCCTCGGCTAACCTGCCGTGTGTCCACTGTGCACAGAGGACAAGCAAGTCAAGAAGGAACGATCGAAGCACAGGAAGCGAGAGGAGGAAGATAAGGACAGGGACAGGGACCGAAAGAAGAAGAAGGAGCGTAAGGACGACTCGGAAAGCTCGCGGAAGAAGAAGGAACGCAAGAGGGACGAGATCGATGCTAAGTCCGACCGCAAGAAGTCACGCGAGCGAGCGGACAAGGACAAGGACCGGAAGCACTCAAAGAAGGACAAGAAGGAAAAGAAAGAGAAGAAGGAGAGGCGAAGCGAAGACGAACAGAAGGTGTCCCGAACCAAGAGCTCGCGTGGGCTCAGCGGTAAGAGTAAGTCTTCGCGCATCCTCAGTAAGGTGGCACTCAAGAAGGCCGATGACAAGGAGCACAAGAAGGGTACTGCTGTCTCGCTTCAGCCCATCGCTCACGGCCTGGGAGGCACGACACTAACACTACGTACATGCACGCGTGCACAGAGAAACGGAAGAGCGAGAAGCGCATGTCCTTTGATCTGGGCGATGATGACCTTGTTGCCAAGCTGCAAAACGTACGTCTTCAGTGTGCGGTTAGTGTCACAGTGCGGCTCTGACGCCTCTCTTGACTCTTCCTCCCGCTGGCGCAATCAGTTGGGCGGCGGTTTGAGAAAGTCGCTCAAGGACTTTGAAGAGGAGGACGAAGAGGACTGGGGCGATCTTGTGGCGCAGTTCAGTCCCAAGCCCAAGAAGGGCGGACGCACCGCGCATGCCGAAGAGGAGGAAGAGTGGGAGAAGAGCCTGGCTAGCCGAAGCAAGTCCACCATCGTGAGACCCACGCACGAGCATCACAAGCGCCGGAGCGCAGCCAAGGCCGACCTCACCAGGAACTTTCTCGGTAATGACGACGACGAGGACTGGGGCGATCTCACCGAGCAGCTCAACAAAAAGTCGGGCGGTGGTGCCAAGACGGCTAAGAGTGGCAACAAGGACAAGGACGAGCGCAAGAGCAAGGGCGGAAAGAGCAAGCATAACGAGAACGCCGAGGATGACGAGAACTGGGACGACCTCGCCAAGCAGCTCAGCCCACGAGGCAAGAATCTGCAGAAAGTGCTGCAGGACTTTGCCGAGAGCGACGAAGATGCCGACGACTGGGCCGACCTCGGTAAGCAGCTCACCGGAAAGGACGCCGCGAGTAAGGATATCAAGGCACCTTCTTCCTCAAAGGACAAGAGCAGTGCCATTCGCAAACTAGGTCAGTTTGCCGAGGGCGACGATGACGACTGGGGCGATCTGGCAAATCAGCTCAGCCCCAGACGCCGACGTACCTCCAGTGCCGACCCACCTCGTACGAGCCTTTCCTACGCCCCACGCCTTTGCTTGTTGGTGGAGCGCACTTTAGTTACCGCGTGTGTCGTGTATGATGCCTAGGCACGAAACCCGTTGAAGAAGATGACGACGACTGGGGTGACATGGCGGCGAGCGTGGAGACGATGTCACTGTCGACGTCCTCGTCGCGCTCGCAGCGACATCCGGGAGGTGACGACGGCGACGATTTTGGTGACCTGGCCAGCGAGGGCGGAGAATTGGATCTCGCTGCCAAGCTGGCGCTCACACGCAAGGCCCGCCAGGAGGGCGAATCCGTCCCTGCCACGATCAGCGACGCCGAAGACGACGAAGATGATCCATTCGGGGACGAGTTCGATTGGAGCGAGAACGAGTCAGGTACGGCGATCTTGAAGTGCATTTCATGTTGCGTGGTGTGCGTGTGCGTGAGGCATCGTATTATTGGATAGGCTCACAATCTCGCCGTGGCAGACATGGAGGTGGATCCTACGAAGGAAGAACTGAGCAAGCTCACCGCTGAGATTATGCACAACATGTCCCTCTTACAGCACGATCAGCTCGAGTCTGTCATCATCGAAACCTGTGCCAAACTGGTATTTGTCCGCCGCAGACTGGCCAGTCTGATCACTCTCGCTGTCCGTGAATGTACGCTTAAACCTCACATGTGCAACTGGTGTATGCGTGTTCAGATCGAAGCCTACAAGACCATCAATGAGAAGTACATGAATCAGAAGGCAACGGTGCTCCGTCAGCATGGCGTGATCCCCATCCTCGAGATCATCGAGTCTGCCAGCGATTCCACCGCACTTCGAATTCTTCAACTTCTCAACTTGGTACGAGTGACGCCCACCACGAACAAAGGTGACTGGATGTATGCATCGATTGACACTGTATGGCTTTGATTGTGCTTAATAACCAGATCATTGAGGGCAACGTGGAGATCAAGCAGAACCTGTGCATGATGGGCGGTATCCCTACCATCATCAAGTTTGCGGATGAGGAGTACAGCAATGGGGTGCGAGGTGAGGTGGGACGATTTGTGCGCGAGATGTGCTGCGGCCAGAACGAAGTGACCTTGCGCATGTTCATCGCCTGTCGCGGTCTCCCCGTGCTCGCCTCCTACGCGGCGGCCAACTACCATGCCCGCCCGCTCCTCGTTTCCACCGCCGTCGACGCCGTTCGCCAGGTCTTCTCCGCCCACCAGGGCGGTACGTGTTCCCTCCATACCAGGTCAGCACCTTGACCTGCCACCTGACTCTTCGCGTGTTCCCACACAGGCGGATCGCTGCCGCGAAACGACTTTTGCCGACTCTTTGCTCGCGCCGGGCTGTTGCCGTCGCTCACATCGGCGCTGACGGCCCTGGCTAACTACACCGGGCTGATGGACATTCCCTATGCCGCGATCACCGCCAGCCCAGCAGCCATCGACGTCGGAGTGTCCTTTGATATCGTCGAGGCAGGCGCCTGTGCCGGTACGCCAGAGAACGCTCATTGTGTGCGATGCTTGTCACTCTACGCCGGCTTTTCTCATTCGCGCGTTCACTCTACAGACAAAGTCGCGGATGTGTTGCTCATCTTCTCGGCGGCTGATCGCGTGGTGAAGCTCCAAATGGCTACCCACGTGGCGCCTCCCGTCATCGCCCTCCTGTCTCTCGTTGCGCCGCCCACACTGACGGCCGCCACCGGGTCCATGATCTCGCCGGTCAAGTCCAGCGAAGATCTGAGCCAGATCCTCGACAAACCCGACAAGGACGAGGTCTGGACTAAGTCATTCAGGGCGGTTCTCTTGGGCAAGGTTTGGCCTTCCCTCCTTGTCCGCAGCTAGATGCTCTTTCTTGCTCGCGTACTGATGACCGTCTCTCTTTCTCGACGTGTAGCTCTTGAAGATCATCAAGTCGCTGGCGATGGACTCGCGGACGTTGGCCGCCATCGCTTCCGCCGGGGCCATGCAGGCGTTTGTGGCCCTGCTCGATACACACCACCTGATGAACGATCATTTCTCCGTACGGCCCTCCTCCACTTGTGTGCGCGAGCGAGAGCGGTGATGATTCATCTCACCTCGTCCTCACTCGTGCATGTTCGTACAGCAAATCGTTGCATCACTGTTCTACCTGTGCCGATTGGACCCGGGCAGGCAGGAGATGGCGGCCAAGGCCGGCGTGATCCCGCACTTGCAGAGCATCATCAACAGCAACAGTCCTCTCAAGCAATTCGTGCTCCCTATCGTCTGCCAAATGGTACACGTCTGCGCTACATGCGTGTCTGCGAGTGGAGTGGTCATGCTGGCGCTGTTGCTCATCTCTGGCGTTCTGCTCATGTGTGCAGGCGCACTCAAGAGGCGCACGATCATCGATGCGCGAGGTTGGCGGCGTGGGCTTCCTCATCCACCTCATCAAGCAGGAGAATCGCTCCTCGTGGCCTCACTCGCTCATGGAATCCATTGCCGCCTGGTACGTCGTTGTCCCTCCCCTTAGTGAGTTCACAAAGTGCATGGTGGACTCACGCACCATTCGCCCACAACAGGCTGGCGGAGGAGATGGAGGTGATCGAGGTGGAGCTTGTTGCGGGAGTCGATACGCTCGTGCAGGCCTTTGCCGAAGCGCAGCCGGTCGGCCTCAGCGGCATGCTGGAGCCGCTGCTCAAGATGCTCGCCCTGTCGCTGTCGTTCACGCGGGTGCTGGCCAAGAGCGACGTCTTCGTGACGGCCATGCTCAACAAGCCGGCCCTGCACCACTCCAACGCGTTGGTGCGCGTCAACATCCTCAAGATCCTCTCCGCCCTCGTCATGGTCTCGCCCCACTCGGCGCTGCTCGACCCCGAGCCGCTGCTGCCCCACGTCACCTACCTGGCTTCGCACGATCCGTCCATCCTTGTACAGGAAATCGCCTCCAAGCTCCTCACCCTCTCCTCTTCCTCCTCATCGGCCTCCTCGTCGGCCGTTTCCTCGCGGTCGACTTCTCCCCACCCTTCGCCCACGATCAGCCGCCTATCCCTTTCTGCCTCCTCCTCATCTTCGAATCGTCAGCACTGATGTGTGTACCCACCTCTCTCACACAGTGTTCTCTATTTATTGTCTGGTTCACCATCACACCATCACCACTACCCGACACCCTCGTCCCCCCATACGCAACCCTCGTGGTGTGGGTCAGTGGTGTGCCACACTTCGGCCGACACAGCAGTTGAGTGATGTCTGGCCAACGCATGAACGCGGTGGTACCACCGAGCTTAGCCGAGAGCGCAATTACCCGAGCTGTGTCGCGTTGTGGAGGCGACCCGCTTGGACTGGTCCAGCTCTGTCTCTCCCGGTCGTGTGCAGCGCAATGGTTGAGCCGACGACAGAGAGACAGCTCGTCGTCAGGCAAGGAGTTCAGCAAGCGGTTCACCAAACCCACGACTTGGTTGGCCCAGCAGAGTGTGTCATTTATTCTCTCCACGCACACGTCGGCGACACCGCACACGACTTGCATCTCGCGCGCCGCATCTGTGGAAGGAGGAACAAGCAAGCAAGC
>CDFA01026071.1:0-10319 GCA_000826305.1 Acanthamoeba healyi | reverse complement strand
GGCACCATCACCAGCCAGTACAGCGCTCCGCCCTTGAGGAAGAAGCCCCAGCCCGAGGACGACGAGGACGAGTTTGCCTGGAGCGTGTGGAGCCAGGTGTAGCCGAGGTGGCCCTGAGGCTGAGTGCCGTTAACGGGGACGATGAAGCTGGCGTTGGCCAGCGGCTGGTCAGGGCGGCCCTCGGGGTGGTGGGACCAGAACTGGACAGCAGCGAGCACGTCTGGCGTCATGGGAGCGTCTAGAGAGGAGGTGAGATAGGGTGGCGCTCAGGTCAGGAGAGGGTGAGATACGTACTTGTGAACAGCTCCAAGGTGACCTGCGTTATGAAGCAGTCCTCAGTAGCTTGGTATTGTTGAGCCAAAGTTATGGGGCTACCCTGGGCGGAGCTGGCGTCAATGTTGTTGGTCAAATAGGGGCACTTTTGTGCCTCACTTGAACCTGCCAGGCTCACCACCATGACCACCACCACCACCAGCAACACCATCTTTTTTATCATTGCTGACCTCGTGTTCTTCAAAGTTCCCTTGGCCCAAGGGACGTTGTGTTTCTCTTTTGCTATTTCTTCCGCGGTTTCTGTCGACGGATTGTTAGGCCCCCTGTGGCTGGACCACGAGGTCGAACTGTTGGGCCTGGATGATGGCGAAGCTCGCAGTCGCCAGCGAGTGTCCCGGTGTTCTGGCGCTTCGTGCTTCCTGCCACGGAGCCAAAGCTGGGATTGGCCGCATTATGGCGCCTGGCTTTTGGCTCTTTCTTCTGCCCTCTTCGGTTGCACCTTCCTCTCGGCTCGCTGAACGCGGGGTTTCGTGAGCCAGTTCGCGCGGTCAAAGTGTTAGCCGCAAACACAGGACACAAGAGAGACGTTGACCTCCCCGCACTCACGCCTCTGCCCAACAACCAGCCGGCGCCAAACACAGCACACACAACTCCCTCAGCGAGCACAGAACACTTCGCGAGTACTCCACCCCCCCACACGCCATGAGCTCAGGAGAGAACACGCCACGCGATGAGCCGCCACCGGAGCTTATTGACCCCATCACCCTCACCGTCATGGTGCCTTCCTGCTCCCTCCACCAGCCTTTGTAATGTATTTTTTATTATTTTTAGTTTTAATAACAATTATTTTTTGATTCATATGTATCGTTATTAAATAATAATAATAATAATAATAATAATAATAATAATAATAATAATAATAATAATAATAATAATAACGATTATGTCATATATTTAAAATATTGCCCATTAAATTAGAATTATATTAATTAGAATATTTATTAATATTGTGGGTCAATGGCGGTCCAACGTGCACAGGAGAGTGCGGTGATGGTGACGCCGTGCGGCCACAGCTTCTCGACGTCCTCCATCACTTCGTGGCTGCGCCAGTGCGGTGGTGGCGTCAAGACCTGTCCGGTGTGCAAGAGCGTCATCTCAGAGAGCGTCGTTCCCAACTGGGCCCTCCGCAACGCCGTCGATCGGTACCCTCATCTCTTATATCCTTGGCTCTTTTCCTCCCGCCAGTGCTGGCGACACAGCAACAAACTAACGTCGCGTGCGCGCGTGTGTGCGTGTGGCCGGTGGTGCAGGTACAACCAGAAGTACGGCAAGAAGCGCGCCTCGTCGTCGTTTGAGGAACCGCTTCCGTTCCAAGGGCAAGTGCACATCGACCTGGATGACTATCCCGTGAAGCCTACCGGTACACCGCTCCCGAGCCGAGAATGATGTTTGTTTATGCCTGTCGTATGTGTGACATGTGTGCAATGAATTGAGTGAGCTCACGGCATAACCCACTTCACACCAGCTCCTCCAGCGATGCTGGCTTCGTCAGCCTCGGTGGCCTCGCGAACCCCGTCGTTTGATTCAGAAGACGACATGCCTGCCCGTCCCACCGCGACCGCGACCACCACCACTGTCTCCGGCTCATCGCTGGCCCAGGCAGCGCCGCAGGTGGTGCACGACGAAGGGAGTGACTGCGAATGCTGCTTCGAGCGGCCGACGGGGGACCGCGGATGCTGCGTGTGGGAGTGCGGCGATTGCGGCGTGTGCAAGATGGCCGACGATTGCAGCGGCCCCGGTTGCCTGCTGATCTTCCCCACGTCGACCACCACGTGCCAGGGCTCATTCGGCAAGTGGAGCAACTGGTATTCGCGAACCTTCTGCGGTACACACCTCCCTCTCACATCTTAGTTACTACGCCGTGAGCGTGTGGATGGATCTGATGAGTGGTGGGGTGTGTGGCTGCCGTGTGATGACAGGCTCAATCTATCCAATCTTTGTCTTAGTCGTGCTCTTGCTCTTGTGCCTGGACATGGTCTTCCTGTGCGTGTTCTGGACGCTCTGGAGCTTCCTGGTTCCGGTGGGCATGCTGTTCTTCCTGTTCACGCACTACTTCTGCCCGTGCGTCAACCGAGGAGTCTCACGCGTGCTCGGCGACTACGCCTTCGTGGTGGGCCAAATCTGTCCGAGCTAGTCTGACTGGACACCAAAAGCTCACCACCACCGCCAACCGAGCTACTGGGACTGGGTCGCCTGTGCATCATATTCGTCACCACATATTTATTGAAGAGATCCCCTCACACACCATGAGGCCTTCTCTTGCTCTTCTCTTCTGCTTTGATATTCATGCCCTTGCAGAGAGCTCAGAAAAAATGAACATTTCTTGATATGATCTTAGTTCCCTTGGCATGAACTTGTGTGTTGATTGTACAACCAGCAATAAATTGCATTAGTGCAAGTGAGCTCTCCACAAGGCGTGACCAACAAACACTGACCCTTTTTCACTAAGTTTCTGACAGATGTACAGCTTGTAAGAGGTGTAGTATTGGCATCTGTACACCACAATGAATTGGATTGGCTTCATCTGTTTCTCTTCAACTGGCCAATTGCACCAAATATGAGAAATGTGTGCAGGAAATGGCAAGAAATGGCAAGAAAATGCCTGAAAAAAGAGGATGGAGCCGCCCACATCAAATGGAGCACACAGGGTTGATTACCAGCTGCTCCAGCACCTTGCAGCCTACTACCCCCTCTTTGAGAACCTACCCTCCCCGTCCTCCATCACCCCTGTGTTCCCCCACTATGTCTTCCTACATCTCACCCACCACCCCACCTACAATATAATCAATACTGCAGAAGAAGGCCTTTTAACCCTCCTTGAGGACCACAACATTGACACCTCCAAGGTCACCTGCATTGTGGCCACCAGCATGGGCATCTGCATTGTCCTATATTACATTTACTTACCCCACATCACCAGGCTGGGGTCAGTAAATGTGCAGCTGCCCCCCCCCCTCCATTTGACCCATCCTACATCTTCACAGGAATAGGTGACCCTAGCAACAACAACAAGATGACCTGCAAAAACCTTGAACCCTTCAGCAGGGTAAGTGGGTCCAGACCAAAGGCCACAGCATCCTCACCCAGCAGCTCCAAGTCAGGTTCCTCTCCATCTCCCCCTCACTTGCCACCTGGCACTACTGCAACCTGGCCCAATGCAGCCCCATCCATATCTACCCACTCCATAACACCCCCACCCACTGCTCTCACTGCAACCTCTCCCACCACCCAACCTGCCACACCCATCAATGCCACACCCAACACCCCCACTGCAACAACCCCCACCCCAGCACTCACTCACCCTGCCCCCACACCCCCCCTCACCCATGTGCTCACACAAATGCTCACCACAGCCAAGCTGAAAGCAGCTGCCCCAGCAGCCACCAAAACCACTGGCCAGCCCAACACCAAGCCCACACATGCCTCCACACCCCCCACCACTTCCACTTCCACTTGCACCCACCCCCACAAACCCCCCCTCACCACAAATGACTGACACCACTGAACATCTCCAGCATGTCCTCACCAACCCCATCCTGCAACATCCCACCTCCCACTCCCCATCCACAACCACCATCCTGTTCTACAACCCCAATGCATTGCAAACCCCCACAAGCACCACCTCATCCACAACCTCACCTCCACCCTCTCCATCAACTTCCTCATCCTCACCAAGACACACACACAACTTGAACTCCCCCCATTCCAAAATGGCACCTGGGCACCTGGGGATGGCTCTTCCTTAGGCACAGCAGTCATACCCACAAGCCTGACAAGCCCCCCCCCCAGGATGGCAAGCCCTCATCTCCAGCCTGGAGCTGACCCCCATAGCTCCCCCCTCCCCCACCTTCTATCACTGCAACACTGCCATCCCCCCTCCACCCTTGACTTCACCTACATCAGCCCACAATCACCACACACCCAGATCTCCATAACCACCCTCTCACTCCTCAACAAGCTCTCTTATCATCACCCAGTCCTCCTCATCTTCTGTCACTCCATGCTACCCCCAGCCCACATTATCCCCCCTCCCTGAGTCTATCACAGCCACTTCCCAGCTGACCATAGAATACAATTCTTCCAGGAAGCTGTAAGCAAGGCCCTTCAACAAACAGCCTCAAGACACCAAGAAGACTTGCATGCAGTGTTCCTCCTGGCCTGTTGCCTACTTGCTCAACCCAGCCACCCCACCCACCAAACCTCCTCCCACACCTGCAAGAAGCCATCAACAACCAACACCCAACAAGCCCAGCACACCATTGACACTGCCACCAAGTGGTTCCTCTTCCTCCTGAATGCCCCTGACCCACCAGCACTGCACACATGGACAAAACACCCCAACCCATTCCACCACCCCACCTGGCCTAAGATCATCAGTGCCCCCATCACCCCCAAGCTCCACTCCTTCCTCCTCCAACTCTACCACAATGGCCCTCATCCTTGCCCTCAGCATTTGGTGTTGGTGTTGGCTTCTCCCTACACTTCACCTTGTAGTCTGCATCAGCCCACCCTCACCCTTGGCTTTGGGACTGGCTGCAGGCAGTGTGCACAGCCTGCACCACATCCTTGTCAGCACCACCTAATGTGGCATGAGGTGGTGGAGATGAGAGCAAGTCTCAAGAGGGAGAGAATCTTGGGCAGGCCAAGAAGATGGGCAGCATGAGCTGAGTGGGTGGAGTGCTGAGCATAGGAAGAGGTGGTGGGTGGAGGTGCCAAGAATGGTGTTGGGCTCTGGGAGAGAGAGAGAGAGGGAAGGTGGCACTCTGGTCCATTGTCTGAAAGATCGCCACAAACTTGGGCCAAACAAACAGGCAAAGAACTTCCTCATTGAATGAGACGGCTCTAAACCCCCAAGGTAGGTTTCTGTCGACGATTGTGATCAACGTGGACTGTCACGATCACTGGGCTGTTGGTTTGGGCCAAGCCAAAGGCGAAGCGCGCAGTCGCCGAGCGAGCCGAGTGTCCCGAGAGGTGATCTGGGCGATCGCCAACTCCGGAGCCAAAGCTGGGATTGGCCGCATTATGGCTTTTGGCTCTGCCCTCTTCGGTTGCACCTTCCACTCGGCTCGCTGAACGCTGCCCCCCTTGTCGCGGTCAAAGTGCAAACATAGACCACAAAGAGTTGCACGCTCACGCCTCCAGCACGCAGCGAGAACTTCGCGTGTAGTACTACTCTCCACCCCACACATACACGCCATGAGCTCAGGAGAGAACACGCCACGCGATGAGCCGCCACCGGAGCTAATCGACCCCATCACCCTCACCGTCATGGTGCCTTTCCCCTCCACCTGCCCATTGTGATGTATTATTTATTATTAACAATTATTTTTTAATTCATAACGTTAATATTAAATGACGGTCCCTTTATTTCGCCCAATTTATTAATATTGTATGGTCCAACACGCACAGGAGAGTGCGGTGATGGTGACGCCGTGCGGTCACAGCTTCTCGACGTCCTCCATCACTTCGTGGCTGCGCCAGTGCGGTGGTGGCGCCAAGACCTGTCCGGTGTGCAAGAGCGTCATCTCAGAGAGCGTCGTTCCCAACTGGGCCCTCCGCAACGCCGTCGATCGGTACCCTCATCTCTCCTGCTCGTGCTGGCGACACAGCAGCAAACTAACGTTGCGTGCGCGCGTGTGTGCGTGTGGCCGGTGGTGCAGGTACCACCAAAAGTACGGCAAGAAGCGCGCCTCGTCGTCCTTTGAGGAACCGCTTCCGTTCCAAGGACAAGTGCACATCGACCTGGATGATTACCCCGTGAAGCCTTCCGGTACACCGCTCCCGAGCCAAGAGAATGATGTTTGTTTATGCCTGCCGTATGCGTGTCGTGTGTGAGTGTGTGCAATTGAGTGAGCTCACAGCACAATCCACTTTGCACCAGCTCCTCCTGCGGTGCTGGCCTCATTAGTCTCGGTGGCCTCGCGAACCCCGTCGTTTGATTCAGAAGACGACATGCCTGCCCGTCCCACCGCGACCGCGACCACCACCACTGTCTCCGGCTCATCGCTGGCCCAGGCAGCGCCGCAGGTGGTGCACGACGAAGGGAGTGACTGCGAATGCTGCTTCGAGCGGCCGACGGGGGACCGCGGATGCTGCGTGTGGGAGTGCGGCGATTGCGGCGTGTGCAAGATGGCCGACGATTGCAGCGGCTCCGGTTGCCTGCTGATCTTCCCCACGTCGACCACCACGTGCCAGGGCTCATTCGGCAAGTGGAGCAACTGGTACTCGCGAACCTTCTGCGGTACACATACACCTCTCATCTTCGTTTCCGCGCTGTGTGAGCTTATGGATGGATCTGATGAGTGGTGGTGTGTGGCTGCCGTGTGATGACAGGCTCGATCTATCCGATCTTTGTCTTGGTCATGCTTCTGCTCTTCTGCCTTGACATGGTCCTCCTGTGCGTGTTCTGGACGCTCTGGAGCTTCCTGGTTCCACTGGGCATGCTGTTCTTCCTGGTCACGCACTACTTCTGCCCGTGTGTCAACCGAGGAGTCTCACGCGTGCTCGGCGACTACGCCTTCGTGGTGGGCCAAATGTGTTAGAGCTCGTCTGACTGGACACCAAAAGCTCACCACCACCGCCAACCGAGCTACTGGGTCGCTCTCCACATCATTTTCGTTCGTCATCACACATATTTATTGCAGAGATCCCCTCACACACCTTTGAGGCCTTCTCTTGCTCTTGCTCTTCTACCTTGATATTCATGCCCTTGCGGAGAGCTCACAAAAAATAATAATAATGTAAAAATAATAAAATATGCCAATGAATGGTGTTTCCAAGGAATGGTGCTCTTGCACTTCACTGCTTGGCCCTGGTCGCAAAGTGTCAACCCAACTCCCACCCAAACACCATGAGCTCAGGTGAGAACACACCATGCGATGAACCCTCACCAGAGCTTGTCGACCCCATCACCCTCACCATCATGGTGCCTTACTACCCCCCCTAATAATAGGAGTTATAAATATGATTATACAACAACTTGTGCACGTTCACACAGGAGAAGGCGGTGATGGTGACGCCGTGCGGCCACAGCTTTTCGATGGCCTCCATCACTTCGTGGCTGCGCCAGTGCGGTGGCGGGGCCAAGACCTGTCCGGTGTGCAAGAGCGTCATCTCAGAGAGCGTCGTCCCCAACTGGGCCCTCCGCAACGCCGTCGATCGGTACCCGTCTTGTCTCTTTCCCTTCCTTCCGCTCGCCTGTTCAGCTGATGATACGCAGCAAACTAACGTCGTGTCTTGGTGCAGGTTCAATGAAGTGTACGGCAAGAAGCGCGCCTCGTCGTCCTTTGAGGAGGAGGAGGAGGAGGAACCGCAAGGACAAGTGCGCATCGAGCTGGATGACTACCCCGTGAAGCCTTCCGGTACCGCTTCCGAGAGATGTCGGAATATGCTCCGGTCGTGTGTGACGTGTGCAATGGATCATGTGCTCACAGCACAATCCATTCCTCACAGCTCCTCCTGCGATGCTGGCTTCGTCGGCCTCGCGAGCCCCGTCGTTTGATTCAGAAGACGACATGCCTGCCCGTCCCTCCGCGACCGCGACCGCAACGACCACCACTGCCACCACTGCCTCTTCTTCTTCGTCGCTCCAGGCAGCGCCGCAGGTGGTGCATGACGAAGGGAGCGACTGCGAATGCTGCTGCGAGCGGCCGACGGGGGACCGCGGATGCTGCGTGTGGGAGTGCAGAGATTGTGGCGTGTGCAAGATGGCCGACGACTGCGTCGGTACCAGTTGCATGATGTTCCTCCCGTCGTCGACCATCACATGTCAGAGCTCATTCGGCAAGAGGAGCAACTGGTACTCGCGCACCTTCTGTGGTACACACTCCGCCTTCCTCTCTCATCTTTGTTGGCACGCTGCGTGAACGTAGGGACGGCTCTGATGAGTGGTGGCTGCCATATGGTGACAGGATCGATCTTTCCGATCTTTGTCTTGGTCATTCTTCTGCTCTTGTGCCTAGACATGATAGTCATGTGCGTGTTGTGGACGCTCTGGGGCTGCCTGTTTCCGTTCAGCATGCTGTTCTTCCTGATCACGCACTACTACTGCCCTTGCGTCAACCGAGGAGTCTCCCGCGCGCTCGGCAGCTACGCCTACCTGGTGGGTCAAACATATGACTAGCGCTGTCCGAGCCAGCCTGAACTCTTCTTTGTTGTTCTCTCTCCATTGGCGCTCGTTTGCGCTGATGCAGACCTGAGAATTGATGATGATAGAGTGTTGGTTTATTCTTGTGAGTGAGGATAGGAGATAGAGGCGGCCAAGGCGTGAGCATCGCTTACACCCCGCCCGTGTGGAGAGGAGACAGAGGCTAGAGAGGAGAGAGAGGTTGAAGCTTAGATGTGGCTGGTGGTTGAGGCGGACGACGAGGAGGCGGCGCCGGCGGTGGCAGTGGCAGGATCGACGCCGTGCAGGAGCATCTTGCCCTCCTCCTTCATGGCCGGGTTGCGCGTGATCGTGCCCTGGACCTCCTTCATGGCGCCCTTGATCTTCCTGCCGATCGAGCCACGGCGGCCGCGGCTGGCCGACGACGGCGACTTGGGAGTCAGCGACGCGGCGGCGGCGCCATCGGACTTGTGCGCGGTGTTGGGGCTCAGCTCGGCGGCCTTCTTGTGGCTCTTCTTCTCCTTCCTGGTGAGCCCGTCAAGCACGATCTCCTTCTCGCCGGGCGAGATGGGAGCGACGGCCTCAAGACTCATGCGCTCCTCCGAGTCGAGCATTCCCTCGGCGCCGAACGTCGGCAGCACGGGCGTGACGCTGATGAGAGGCGTGGCGGTGGCGACTGCGGCGGGCGCGACCATGGACAGAGACGGCTGGTGCATGGCGGCCATGGCGGCGAGCGACTCGGCAGGCCTGGGCGGCAGGGGCGGCGGCACGGTCGACGATTCCATCGAACGGGCGGTGGAATCGGCAGCCTTGCGCTGCATGGCCGTGGCCAGCTGATCCTTGAGCGGCATGCTCAGCGTGAGGCCGCGCTTGGCCACGTACGGCGACGGGGCGCGAGGAGCGTCGGGCACGATCATCGGCTGGTGCTCGACATTCTGCATGGTGTGGATGGCAGCCGGCAGGAGCTTCTCCTGGAGCGACTTCTTGGACACGGCGTCCTTGGCGATCATGTCGGGAGCGGGCGCGGCGGGTGCGAGAGGAGGGTAGTGCGCGAGTGTCATCTCCTTGGCAGCCTTGGCCGCCTCCTCGCCGATCGGCTGGCTGAGCGGCTCGGCGGCGGAGTGCACCGGGGCGGGCGCGGCAGGCGCGAGCGGAGGGTTGTGCTCGGCGAGAGCCTTGCGCATGTCCTTGGCGGCGCGCACGGCGTCCTCCTGCACGGCGATCGGCACGGCCGAGCGCTGGTTGCGCGTGAGGAGCTTCATCGGCGCGGTCTCGAGCTGATCCTTAAGCGTCTTCTTGAGCATCATCGACGAGCCCAGGCTAGCCGGAGCGGGCGCGGGAGGAGCGCGGGGGATGCTCCGGGTCTGTCTGCGGACGGCCGCCAGCTCGAGCATGTTCTTGAGGTCCCAGTCGTTGAGCATGGCGTCGCGGCGGTGGACATTCATGGGCGCCGGCGGGAGAGGCGCCACCGGGATGGAGTTGCTGCGGAGCTGCTGGGCCTTGTAGAGCAGCTGGTGCTGGAAGTCGAGCGGCTGGTACTCGCCGAACTTGATGGTGGAGGCCTTAGGGGGAAGAGGGGCAGCGGGGACGTTGTTGGACTGCATTATGTGTGATGTGTGTGATGTGTTTGAGGGAGTGTGAAGAGTGTGAAGTGGTGGTGAAGAGGCCGAGTGTAGAGAGGTAAGACTTGTGTAAGAGTGTAGAATGTGTAGAGGTTGTTGAGGGTGTTGGTTCGTGAGTAGCTTGTGTGGCTTGATTGTGTGAAGATCAGCGATGCACGGACTGCCTTTTATCCAGGCCGGCTCAAAACGAGATCATGGTGTGAGCGAATAACTTGGCGTGAAACTACCAGAAAATAACGGGAAATTCTTGTGGCGTGCCT
>CDFA01026069.1:57428-89958 GCA_000826305.1 Acanthamoeba healyi | reverse complement strand
ACATGTACGGCATCGAGTCGCTGCTCATCAACGAAGTCGTACGTCTCCTCCCCTCTCTGCCTCTCCCTTCACGCTTGGGCGAGAGGCTCACTGTTTGGTGTTGTTGGTCACTTGTTGTTGTGCAGAAGGGGATGACGCTGAAGTGCTCAGCGAGCGAGCTCGTGCGCGTGCCCATCGCGTCGGTGCCGGGCGCCTTTAAGGACTTCTGCCCCATCACCACGGGCGAGGCCCTCCTCGAAAGCCTGGGCATGTCGGCCAACAACCTGCTGCGCGACTCGCTGGTCATGCTGGGCTGGTGGATCGCGCTCATCGTTTTCTGCGGCATCTTGCTCAAGTTCGTCGTCCACCAGAAGCGCTAGAGATCTTGCTCTCCTCCACTCTGTTAGAGTGTGAATCGCAGACTTGTACATATCACACACGCAACGACAGTATTTGAGCACATGCCGACAGACTGGTGGATCAAGCCGGCGGCAGGGACGGAGAGGCGAGCAGCTGAGCGGCGGCGAGGGCGGACCTGGTTCGCTTGGGCTTGAAGGAGACCACCGGGCCCAGCGAAGCGCCCCGCTGGAGCGCCATCTGCGGCTTCCCAAAGTGACCCGGCATGTAGTTGTTGGAAGACACTGCGGACTCCAACAGGCCCATCCTGTGTGGCCACACGCGCATATCAGTACCACTGCGACGCAACTCAACTCCCACACGTGGCATACCGTTGGTAGGCTGCGGCGACGAGTTCGGAACAGAAGACGCCGGAGAGGTCCTCGCCGCTGTTGAGGGACATGGTGCCCCGCACCAACTCCATGAGGTTCTTCTCGTACGGCTTTCCGTCCATCTGCTTTACAAACGCCGCCAACGCGTCGAGCGACTCTGCACTGCGCTCGGCCCTGTGCGTGCGTTTTTTTCGGCCCACGTCAACCAGTGGGCACGCCAAGCCAGATAGGCCGTTCGATGCGCTGCGCAAGGGACCCAAGCAACGTACGTCAGCCGTCGCAGAGCGATCTTGGCACCGTTGTCGAAATAGGCGTTACAGAACGAGTCCAGATATCGGGCCACTCGCACACCTGACTGGGACGCCTCAAAGATCTGGAATGCATGGACGACGATTAGCGAGACGCATGGGGAGGGGTCAGTGCACAACGTACGCCAAGGTAACCATCGTCATCGTCGTCGTCATCACTAGCCTTGACCACCATGGCGACGTGGTCCCAGCTGCTGCCCGTTCCCACCTTGGTCACCATGGCACCCATGTGCGTGCAGCTGATGCGTGTCCAACACCGACAACTGTGAGACGAATATGCAACGATGAAGAGAGACGGGCCTATGCTCATCATACCTAAAGAGAAGCAGATCACCGACGTTTGCGCGCACGGGCATGCTCGAGCACAACGGAGCACCCAAGTGAGCGAGGATGCCTGTCTGTTGGTAATCAAATTAGTTAGGTTTTTGAGCAGTACACGCTTGGGGCAGGGAAGGTAGGACAGAGAGAGGAAGACCTACTGTGACAGAATTGACCTGCAGCCGCAGCCGTAGATAGCACTTACCGTCGCTCTCGCCAGTACCGGTCTTTAACGGGAGAGGGTAGAGATGTGTTTCGCCTTCGTTCTTGCTCACGATGCTCGAAAGGGGCACCCGCAGCTCGCCCTGTGATCACGGAACAGCAGCAGGGAGAGGTCACGACATGGGCACAACGTTACGCGCGTTGGGGGATGCCTACCAAGAGCAGAGTCTTTTGGCCTCCCTTTTCGTTGTACACGGCGATGTGCACATGGGTGGTCGCATTGTCCTCACCATCTTCCAGCTCAAAGCTGCAGTCTTCATTCCATATACCTGCCGTTCATATGCAGCGTCGTCAGCTGTGGTGATGGTGATGAAGAAGAATCCTGTCTTCCTTGGATCATGTTCCCTCTGCACAAGAAAAGGATGTACGTACAGTTGGCTGTCCCACGCTTGACAGACGTAACGTAGACCACGCTGCCGACTCGCACGGCGCAGTACGGGTTGATCAGACTCGCGTTCTTGCCAGGACGAGCCAGGCCGAATGCCTCGAGGACTGTACAACGAACAGGGTAAGCAAGGAACGGGTGGCGGTGGACAACGAAAGAAAACGGATGAAGGAGAAGTGCGTGCACACCCATGACGTCGACGATGTTGCGTCTGGTGCATTGCTTCTTCTTCTCCTCCTTCAGCTGCTTCTTCTTCTTCTCCTTCTTTGCAAGCTTCCTTTCCTTCTTGTTCTGTGGCGGTGAGGCGTCTGCGCACAGGGAGAACAGGCCGAGTGAGGAGCCGCAGCAACAACTGCATGTGGCGTGTGTGTGTGTGTGTGTGTGCACAACAGCTGCAAGACGCCCCGCCGTACCTCCGCTCACCTCCTTGGCCTTGTTCTCCACCGGTTGATGTCCACTGTGTGCGGGTGGATGTGTATGAGGCAAGTGTGCGTGGGTCAAGTGAGTGGAGTGCTTCGCGTACCAGTTGATCGCCATGAGCGTTAGGCGAACTCTGCCGGACGCGACATTGCGCAGAGGCACCAACACCTCCCATTCTACCTCTGCTCTGACCACCACGAAGGCGAGTGAGTACACGAGCGAGCCTCTACGACCCGTCCGTACCCTTCACGAGATGGCTTAGGGAGATGGTGGCATCGCCCAGCAAGTCGTCCTTGCTGACTCTGTCCCAGTCCATCACCTGGAGGTGCAGCACGTCCTTGTCCAGGTCCTTCACCGGCAGCGAGAACAGCTCCTCCCACACTGGTAAGGACGGCCCACGACCCCGTGCCCACGACGACGGCGTCGATGGAAGAGAGTTAGTGTTCGATGCCATACCCACGCGTGACGGCGATTGGAAGCTAGCGAGGTGCGGCCGCAGGGCTGTACCGGGATTGAGGGTCTTCAGGACAGTCTTGCTCCGCACGGTCGTGCCGTTGAGGGTCAGCAGGACGTACGGGTCCGACAAACCTACAATAACATAAAAATATATATTAATAATGGGCCTATCCCAAGTTGCAGATGGTTTCTACCATTTGAGTCAGCAGGGACGAGGCAGGCAGCCTCTGCTAGCTTGACCCTCAAGAGCCCCTCCTCCGCCATAGCTTCTTCTTGCTGGTAACGTCGCGCGTGCAGGTCGTTGCTGGCCACACTCGCTCATTCTGCAAACCGCAAACGTTCGCTATCACATTTCGGAAATAGATTTCGAAAAAAATGATCATTGCTAGGTTACACCCAACTGAGCCACTCACGCACCGTCCTCGGATCGGGACGATGACAAAGCTCGAGGCGCACGCAGCTCCACGCTCGGACTGTACAGCATGACCGGACGGACGGGCGCCTCGTCCACTCCCTCTTCAACCACCTTGGACTGGACATCGGCTTCTGCTGGTCGAGGGGGCTGGTGGTCCCCTTGGCTGTCGTCTTCCGCGCTGACGACGTGTGCATCCTCCGAGTAGAGCGAGTGCACCTTCATGGAGATGAGGGTGTTCACGATGTCCTGGAATGAAGGGCGTTGAGCAGGGTTCTCTGCCCAGCAGCTGCTGATGAGCTCCTGCAGCGGCTTCGGCGTGCTCTGTGGGATCACTGGCCGCAGGTGCTTCGAGCCCACCTCAAGCACCACCTATTGGAACAACAGCGAGCGTTGTGTGAGCAGTGTGGCATGTCATGCGCGCAACACACATAACTCGGGGTGAGCGGCACCTGGAATGGCGGCATGTTGCCGTGCGGGTCCTTGCGTGTGACGCACTCCCACACAACGACGCCAAAGCCAAAGATGTCAGCCTTTTCAGTGTAGAGCTCATTTCGGAGCACTTCCGGCGCAGTCCTGAAGATGTCTCGTCAGTGACACGCGCGCAGGAGCAGAGCACAGAATGGAAGGACGGTCAGCTTTACCACGAGGGGGTGCCGCAGGAGGTCATCTGTGAAGTCATTGGCCGATCGGTTAGGAATTTGGACAAGCCAAAGTCGCACACCTTGCACGTCCAGTTATTGTCGATCAGCAGATTGTGTGACTTGAGATCCTGTTGATCACGCCACACACACACACACACGCACACACGCACACAAGCACACACAAGCACCACAACGTAAGCAAGCAGTACAATCTTGATGGCAATGGTCGTGAGCGCGAGTACCCGGTGGATCACGATCGGCTGGCAGCCATGGAGGTACGCCATGCCCTTGGCAGTGTCGAGCAGAATCTTACGGACTATTGGCCAGTCGAGCTCAACGGTCCTGCGAAAGCACGATGCCGCAGAAGAACGAATGAGCAAACTGTGTCACAAGCACATATCTGTTATTGAGGGGACAAGTGAGGACATACTGATCGTGCAGGATTTTGTACAGCGATCCCTTGGGCATGTACTCCATGACAAGGCACAGATCAGGCGGTTCCATGTACGTCGATAGAAGTTGCAGAATGTTGGGATGATGCAGCGATCTGAGAGCAGAAAGGAACTGTGGTCAGAGCTTAATCATATGGAGGGAGAGAGAAGGCGATGGTACTTCATAATCGAGGCTTCTCTTTGGAAGTTGTCGAGGAAGGCGGCGGACTCCTCGCCTCTAAGCTCGGTGAAGTAGACAGGGAGCTTCTTTACCGCCACCACTGTTCCCTGCCACACTCCTGGAGCAGCATCCGCATGGTCAGCGGGCAGAACTTGTTTGACGTGGCGTGTGTACATTGTACCCTTAAACACGTCCCCGTAGCTGCCTCGTCCAATGCGTCCAAGAATCTTGATCTCGGCGATCTGTATCTGCTTCTTCCAGTTCTGTCCGGCGCCGCTCCGCTTTTGTGGTCGAGTTTGGTGTGGGTGGTGCGCACGCTCGCCGCCCAAGACCTCCTTGGCTTTGGCTGGACTGCCCACGTGGCCCGGAGGCGTGGCCGGCAGCAGGGCGGTATTCTCCGTGGAGACGAGGTCACTAGATCCGGTGAATTCGTACGTCGGTGGTTTGGATTCGCAATCCTCTTCATCAATACCGTAAGAGTCACCGTTGCTGTCTTGACCATCGTCTGCTTTGCGCTTGGCTTCTATCTCTGTGTAGCGTCGCCTCTCACGCCATCGGAGGAACAGGAGGACACCGAAGCAAATGGTTGACACCATAATAATTACGCTGACGATCGCCGAGACCTGAAAGAAGAAGTCAGCGCGCGCACTGTCCCAAGTAACAGATCGCATATGTGATCGTACCAGAATTGCGATGAACTCCCACCGAGCCAAGTCGATCGTCGAGTCACCGCTCGAATCCTTGGCGTAGATGTGAATGTCCGCTGCGTTGAGTACAAGCTCGCCCGAGTAAAGCTGGAGAGAGAGACTGTTGAGCGCTTGTGGGCCGTAATCGTAATCCGGCAGACCAGCAACCTGATCACCACGAGTCAGAGTCAACAACTGCAGTGCTGAGTCGGCGATGGCTACGCTCATGCGTACTCCGTATAACCGAGAGCTGGCCTTATGTAAATATCCACAGCTGAGGCATCCGTCGCACCTGCTCGCGTTGAACTGAAACTGCATGGAACTGATCACCTCTCGCTGCACTAGCACGGCGAACGATGTGTGCGTTTCATCTGACAATGTACAGGCGTTAGTAAGCTTGCGCAAGTAGTTGTTTCAGTAACGAAAACGTTGAGGGATGAACGAACTCGTGGAGCATTCAAAGCGCCCGTAGAGATCGACCTCCACCCAGGCTATCCGTGAGTTTGATGGCAACTGATCACGCCCCATCAGAAACGCGCACGCATGCACACACATGTACACACGCACGCACACTGTACTCACGATGCACGACAAACACAAGAGGCCACGGAGAATGTCAAAGGCAACGCGTACCGGGTTTGCGAAGGACTTGACGCCGCTGCTCCAGTCACCGCCTCCTCGGCCTGGGTCGGAGGCTGCCCAGCCATCTGGCCAGGACGTCAGCCCTGAAACGTTGGCACATCGAGACCGAGCTGAGGTGAGGGACGTCCCACACATCGCTGTGAGCTGGGCCAAGGGTGGGGAGGGGCGCACCGGTGCCGTTGCAGGCAGTGTTCAAGGGGGTGGAGCAGTTGGGGCCTCCGCCCCACACCACACGCACGGTGTAGCGCCGAAAATCGTTGGCGGTCGTTGCTGAGCTCGCAAGCGCCAACAGAGGAAGCAGCATGGTGGTGACCGCCAGCAGCGCTCGCAGGTTCTGTCCGCGCATGCCCGAGTTCGTCGCCATCGCCCTCCCCGCTCGGGCAACGAATTTGAGATTCGATTTGAGGCCGCGAGGTATGGCGCCGTTCAATTATGTACAAAAAATGAGGTGCTCTTGGAAGGATGGAGGCTCGCCTTGACCGCTCTCAGCGCATTTGAGGTTTGTGAGCACGTAGAGGAGAGGGGCCTTTGTCAGCTGTGGCGCGGGAGAGGGAGCTCTGGGCGGTGGCTGAAATTTCAAGGCGTTGCGATGTGTGGCACAACACACCAGCACAGAAGGAGCACGCATGTGCCTCCATTCCCGTCTACCAGGCTGCGTCTTGATGGGCGCTGCATGATCGACGTCCTACCGCTCCGCCCCCCACCCACCCGATCAGGCCGGGCCGCTCGAGGACGAAGGCGCAATGAGGAGAGAATAAATGATAGGAGTATTTATTACAAGAAAGAGAATGTTGGGTTGGTGGACGGTGGTGCTTAGCAGAAGACGGGGCTGCTCTCGGCCCAGGTGTCGGAGAGGAGGTGGAAGTGCTCGTGCCTGAACATGGTGTAGAGCACGCACAGGGCCATGGCACAGAAGACGTGCCAGATCGCATGACCTGCAGCGGGATTGCGCAAGAATGTGAGCATGCTCAGAGTGATCAGCAAGCCTCTGTGCATGCACTCGCCAAAGCTACCGCGGATGACGTACCCTGGAAGACCGAAGTGGGCGAACAAAGGATGCTGTGCCTGTCGAGCGTGTGGGCAGCGTAGCCGATCACGAACAGGACAATGGCTGCATGCGCAGAAAAAGACTCTGAGGTCAGAGACTGATCGCAAGCGCACGTGTTCCTCTACTACGGGCTGGAAGCAGAGGAGGTACATACCAGCGATGAGCAGCTTCTTGTCCCTGTTCCACTGGCGCTGGTTCTGGACGTGGTGGTAGATGTAGTAGACGAACGTGAGCACGTCAAGTCCGAGAATGCCGCCCATGAAGAAATCGCGCAGGATGTCGTTGTAGATGCTGAAGTCGAAGAGGTTGTAGCAGAAGAAGGCAAACCCGGCATAGCCCAGGAACATCGCCATGACCATTTGGTTCATCTTGCTCTGCTCCGACTGCTGCTCGGACGACATCAGATAGGCGCTGTGAGGCGACGCAGTCTGTTCCTTGGGCGCTCCTGTTGCCTGACGAGCCTGTGCAGTGGCCGCAGTCAGCGGTGGCGCTTCAACCAACACATGATGTGGTCAAGAGCGATGACGTACGAGAGCGATTCTGAGGAAGTTGTAGAAGAAGGGGAACGCGGAGATGGAGAACATTGCGAACTCATCGTAATGCTTACCCTCCCTGCAGCGGCACGAGTGGTACCAGAACGTGCCGCACGCATGAATCACGTTCGCCACTACAACACAAGTTGGTGGTGGTGTCAGTACATGTACGCATTCGGTCGCGTAGTTGATGGCCTGATGTGACAAACGTACCGCCCCACACAATCGAGACAATCGGGAAGGAGACAATCGGGTTCACCGTCTTCTCGCCCTTGGAGTTTTGCACCGGCCAGAGCATGTTGTGCACGCCGCAGTAGATCATGAAGAAACCAACCGCCAGGAACGAGAAGTCGCTCCATGCGTTGACCGGTTCACCTACATAACCAGCGTCCCCCCCCCNGGGTGAGCCCAAAGAACGAATGCGACACGTCGCGGGGGAGGGGGGAGAAAGCGAAAGTGAAGGAGCGGTAGGACAACAAGACAAGAGGGGTGGGCTCATGTACGCATGAAGTCGTGTGTTCGCTCGAGCTCGCACCAAGGGCCAGGTTGGTAGGTGAACGACTGCCAGGGGTTGGTGCCCTCAAGCATGTAGCTGGCGGAAACCGCGGCCACGAAAGCCACCAGGTAGACCACGGTGAAGGGGCCCGCCAGCGCCTGCCCGGTCGTCATCTTCTTGCCCGCAGCAGCCACTTTCTTAGCGCCGTCCGCGCCGCCCGCACTAAACTTATCGAAAGCTGAAGTGATGGTCATTTTCTCGTCGTCAATTTCTTGAGCTTCGATATTCTTGTTGGACACGTCTTCAGACCCCTCAAACCCAGTTGGTGACTGTGTGTGTGGGCAAGATGCAGGTGGTCCGAACGTGAGGCGGGTTATCGGTGGGCACAACAGCCAGGGCGGCCCTTCCCACCCAGCCTCTCGTCCCCTTGACGTCTTGTCTGGACGAAGACGGCCGAAACACCGGAACTCCATAAATGTCGACCTTTTCCGCGGACGCCGTTGCTGACGTCAGCAAGATACGTCCTGGTATTTTCTCGGCTCGTTTTGCCCCCTCGTGAAAGCTGTTCTGGTCGTTTTCTCTGCGCCGCCAAGCAAGGTTGCGGCCGCTGCGGCTCGCAGTTAAAATAAATGATGGAGACGACAACGTCGGCGGCGGCTGGTGGTTGCCCGTGGGCGACGCTGCCGGATGAACTGTGCACGCATATCTTTTCTCTGCTCGACGTTCCGGAACTGTGCGCCGCGACGAGCGTTTGCAAGGTGCGCGAATGTTCTCGCTAGCCACACCCCCCCCCTTCAATGCTGTCATGCAACGTAGTAGGCGCAGCCCCGCTAACCCAGTGATCACGCGGCAGCAATGGAGCTACCTGGCGTGGGCGGAGCAGAAGGAGCTCAACTTGTCGTGGCCCTTCTACAAGCGTGTCGGCGACGAGGTGCTGTTCTCGCTGCTGAAGAAGGTGCCCAAGGCAGTGCGAGTGTCCATCAAAAGCATGGTCGCTTCGAAGGTGCCGGTCACTGACGCGGCCATCGAGGTACGCTTCGGACTCGTACATAATGGCACCTCTGCAGCACCGCGGGACAAGAGCGGGCCAACTAACCGCGTACCACACACACACACACACACGCAGGAACTGGTTCTGCGCTGCCCCAAAGTGGAGCACCTTGCGCTGATCAACTGCACCGCGCTCACGCCTGCAGCTATCCAGACGATTGCAGACGGCTACGGGGATCAACTCATCTCGCTGTCGGTGGAAGGTACCTCGCCCTTGGATTCAATGGGTAGCAGTGATCGCAAGCTTCTCCCTGATCACTGCGTCCTCCGGTTGGTTCTCAGGATGCGTGGCTGCCATCACAAACGCGCACGTCAAGCGACACTTTACTCCCATGACGCTGCTACAGCACCTGAGCCTTGAAGGCTGCTGGAAGATCACCAACGACGGCATCAGGACGCTAGCACAGACCTGCCGCGGGCTCAGAACGATTAAGCTCAGCGGCTGCTACAAGCTCTCGGACAACGCCCTTAAGTATCTGGCCGACAACTGTCAGAGTGCGCATTGCTCACTCCGCATGCGTGTTTGCTTAGGCAGTGCACTAAAGCAACGCTTGTTTGCGCGCAGGCATGGAAAAGTGGAGATTGGCTCGGCTCCCCGCAATCTCGGACAAGGGCCTCAAGTACATCGCCGAAGCCAGAGGATCGAGCCTCCGTATTCTTGACGTCTCAGGTGAGCGTGCACGCCCATTCACTCACTGAATGCGACTTTAAGTTGGTGCATACGTTCATCGTCACGTGTGTGCATGTGCAGCGTGCCCGATCGGTAATGATGGGATAGCAGCCATATTGGCGGGCTGTGCTAACATTGAAGAGCTGTCCGTGAAGCACTGCAAGAGACTCGGCAAGGCGCCCTTCCTGGAGCACATCGCCAACTGCCCTAACCTTCTAACGTTGGACACTCAACGTACATTCCCCGGCTCAAATCATTCCGCCTTTGACGAACTAATGCGTTTCTTATGTTTGCGAGCAGGCCTGGACCTTGACAACGAAGGCATTAAAGCTATCATCTCTGCGTGCCCCAACCTGAGGGTGGCAAACTTCAAGGTATACATCTCACCAGTCGTTGCTTTGGCTCACTGTTTTCATCTTGTCTCTCACCTCCATACGCAACAGTGCGCGAGCAACCTCGACCCGGCACTTCTGGCCACCATTCCCCTGCACTGTCCTGATCTCGAAGTGCTGCGGCTCTACGGGAACAGCGTTGACAAGGACCTGTTCACCAACATCAGCACCAACTGCACGCGCTTGCACACCCTAGATCTGAGACGGCTGAATGTGCCCTTTGATGATGTCAAGGTGATCGGCGACAGCTCCAGGTATGTTAACGCTCTCCCGTCTCTCGTTCCCCCCCTCGATCGGTCTCGAGCACACTCGCGCTTACACCATCATGTTGACATAAACTGCCGATCGATTGTCAATCGCGCAGTGCCTGCAAGAGGTCCCTGCGCCGACTGTGCATCGTCGAGGCCGTCCTCACCGCCGAGCACATCGCCTGGTTCCAGGCTCAGTTCCCCCTCGCCACCGTCCTCTGGCAGAAGAAGAAGAGGGGCTAGTGAGCTCTTCTCTTCGCCGTCTCCTCGCTCCGTCTCAGTGCGTGTGTGGCTTCTAGCACACTCCTTCGAGTGTTCATCGCCGACACACGCAATAAATTTATATTAGGTCCGACGCCAAGAGAAATCACCAACGCAAACCCAACGACGCGATGAGATCGATGATGGCGCTCCTGGTAATGCTGGCGTTGATGCTGGTCGCCGCCGACGCGCAACAGCTCCCCATTCCCTCTCTGCCGACGGGCGTGAGCCGCGGCAACCCCAACGCCCCCGTTCATCTCGTCGAATTTCTGGATTACCAGTGCCTGCACTGCAAGGGTACCGTCTTCCTCCACCCCCCCCCCATTGCACCGCACACACGTACCACTGCACATGAGCACTCCCCCAGAAGATGGCGATCGCAGCTTCGCGATTTGTTAGAGATGTCTTACCCGTGGGTGGGGGGGGGACCTGGTTAGAGGCCTACCCCATCGTGGAGCAGGTTTTGAGCCACTACGGGCCCAACAAGATCTACTACACCGCCCACACCTACCCGCTGTGGCTGCACCGCCAAGCCTACACCGTGGCGCAGGTACGCCATGCAATGCGCCCTGCACCACGCACTGTCCTCTGCACCCTCTCACTGCATGGCGCACACACCATACGCACACGCATGACGCACAGGCTGCCAAGATCGTGGCTCGCCATGCTCCCCAGAGTACGTAGATGGTGAATGTAAGAGATGATAATGGGGGAGAAGGTGGACTCATGCCCCAGTCTCGTGATGTGCCTCGTCTCCCTCTGACTAGACTACTGGGCGTTCCACAAGTACGCGTTCAACAACCAGGACAAGTTCTCCAACGCCGCCTTCTACAACCAGACCGCCAGCACCCTGTACGACCTCTCGCTACCGTCCTCTAGTGTGCATCACACTTCTCTCTCTCTCTCTCTCTCTCTGGGCTTCGCCTGCTCGTATTGCTTATGGGCTGATCTCACTTCTGCTGCTCTTGATTTAATGCTTGCAGGTACAAGCTCGTGGCCAGCTGGATGCCCATCTTCGGCGTCTCGGAGCAGACATTCTACGCTGAGGTCGACGGGTACGCTCTACCGGTTCCACTACCAACGCCACGCCAGAGAGCAGCCCACGAACACCAGATGAGTTGTAGCTCACGATCACACACCACACCATACCACACACACACACACACACCACACACACATAAATCGATGAAGCAATGTGATCCCCGGCGTGGTGAGCGGTGAGATCCACTACGGCACGATCAACCAAGTCTACCAGACGCCCACCTTCATCGTCAACGGGTTCAAGGCTGAGTCCCTGAACCAGAACTCGACGCTCGCCGACTGGAAGCAGTTCATCGATGCCCTTCTCATCTAGATTATGACGACGCTCTCCTCTCCTCCACGGCGCAGCCGCATGTGTTAAGCGTGTGTACGCACGGCGTGTGTGAATGGATGCAAGCATCAAGCACTCAGTGGAAGTCGTGCGCCTTGATGGTTTCATCGGTCGAGGGGTCCATGAAGTCCTTCCCCTTCATCTCGCTCGATGTGCACAGCTTGATCTCGCTGTCTCGCACCTTCTCGAGCTTCGTGTACAGCGGGTGATGGTGCGGCTTGTTCGACACGTTGTCCGCCTTGTTGTACCTGTGGTTCAACAGTCCCATGTCAGACCGCGCATGCGTGCAAGTGTTGTCTAGTCTGGTGGACGTACGCGACGAGGAAGGCGTATCTCGGGGTGGACGAGTGGTTCTGGTCGCTCTTGTGGAGGAGGTTGCCGTGGAAGAAGAGCGTGTCACCGGGCTGGAGCTCCACGTAGACGAGCTCCTGCACCTTGGCCGCTTCGGCGACCCTGGCGGGGTCGGCGGCGGTCTGGCCTCCGATGCGCATGTGCTCGATGCGCCCCATGCGGTGCGATCCACGAAGGACCTGGTGATCAACACGCACGCGGCGGTCAGTCCCAACCTGTGCTCACGCTATCGGGAGGCACAGCGGCAGACTGGAGGGTAGCGACCTGGAGGCAGCCGTTGGCTCTGGTGCTCGGGTCAAGCGCGATGAAGGCGGTGGCAAAGTCGGGGTAGAGGAAGCCGTTCTGGTACCAGTATCCATAGTCCTGGTGCCTGCGAGCGAGCAAGCGCGCTGTGGGTGAGGAAGACACAATCCTTTACGACTCGAGGTAGTGATTGGGCCCTACCACACGAAGCTCCCGCCGGTGTGCGCCTCCTTCATGATCAGCTTGGTGTGGTAGTGATACACCTCCCCGCCCAGCAGCTCCTCGACGCGGTTGACCACCTTATCCGCTCGGGCAATGAGACCGGTGACGTCTGGAGGTGGTGGTGAGGTCAGCGAGAACAATAGCCGCATTGGGGTCGGGACATGCCGAACCGCTGCCAGGGTGATTCCAGAGCGAGAGCTTGCTGTTCCTTCCCTGCCCGTCGCTGATCTCGAAGGCGTGCGCCACCACCGACTCGTCGTCATTGAGCGCCTGAGTCGTACATCACCCCCTCCCACATTCAGCTCTAAAGTCAGTCTGGCGGTCGGCCACACAACAAAACCACGGCGCACCTTGCGAATGGCCTGCAGTTCCTCGGCATCCAGCAAGCCATACACCACCAGAAAACCGTCACGGTGCCACGCATCCAGCTGCTCTGGTGCCCACATTGACATCGTGCCCCTCGTACTCAAGCCAGAACTTCAAGTTGTATACTTGCGGACACTAAAGAGAAAAAATAAGAAATTGGAAAGAAATTAATATCAAGGAAACGTTGTTGGATAGATCTTGGGCGCGAGTGTGGTACTGCGTGTGAGTTCTTGGGCGAGGGCCGAACGAAGAAGAGATGCAGGGCAGCACGACAGGCGGAGACGATGAGGACGGAGGCGTGCTATGGACAACGATTGGCGGGCAGTCGTACGCGGTGCCGATAAAGAAGAAGTCCAGCGGTGCTGGCAAGCCCTCGGAGCAGCAACAACAGCAACCGGCAGCTGCAACAGAACAGAGAGCAAAGGCCCCCAGCCCCAAGACAGAGCCCAAACCTGCAGGCGAGGCCTCCACAGGAGGCGGTACAGTTTCCCCATTCCCTTAGATTAGATTGCATTCTTCCCCCTCTCCTCAAATCCCTGGTGTCTGCTGGTTAGGTGGTTGGAGTTGGCTGGGCTTTGGCGGCCTTGCCAGCGCGGCCAAGGAGGTGCCCGCTCTCAAGTACGTACGGCCCGGCGTGTCGGCTCTCTTTCCTCTTCTCCTCGTCTGACAGCACACTTCTCTCCCTCTCTCTCACGCAGCGCGGGGCTCGGGTTGGCCGAGTCCACCTTGTCGGGGCTATACAACGCTGTGTCGTCGTCGGCTGCCTACATCGTGCAGCCACTAGCCGAAGATCAACCCGTCGCACGTGCGTTCCTCTCTTGCGCGCTCTTTGTGTATTCGCCGTGACGTGATCTGCTCTTGTAGTCACACCGGCTGTATGCCTCTGAACGCGTGCCCTACCTCGCACCCATAGTGCCCACTGAGCAAGAGAAGAAGGAGCTTGCGATCACCAGCGACCTGGTGGACTTTGTACAGAACGTCACCGACCACCCATCAACATTCACCAACTTCCCTGTGGAGACCGAGAAAGGCCCGCAGCCGGCCAGTACGCACTTCCTCTCCCACTTCCTCGCAAGCTCTCCCTTATCCTCATGCCGCGGTGAACGCGCACCTGCCTCCAGGACTGGTCCATGAGGGAGTCTACAATCTATCGAACAAGCAAGCCAGGCATGTCACCGCGATGCTGGCACTGGGTACGCTCTTACACCACAAAACTCCAGTGACTTGAGGCGACGCAGAGAAATGAGATAACATTACGCCTCTCCTCTTTCTGCCTCATTGCAGTACCGAAACTGCAGAAGCTGCGACACGACCTGGTGCCTTCACAGCTCGGCGAGGATACCTTCTGGCAGGTCTACTTTTCGCTCATAGAGCGGAAGACGGACAGTGTCGACTGGGAGAGGAGCACAGTAGAAGAGACGAAACAGGAGACGGTGGCCACCGAAGAGAGCGAAATGGTAATCATCACGCACACACGTGCGCCACTATGTAACATGCTGGCGTCTCCACCGAACCTCATCAGGCCATACACACACACGTGTGTAGGTAGTAGAGGATAATGAACCTGCACGGAGAAAGAGAGCGCTCACTGCCAAAGTACGGTACCGCCGAGAGATGATACTAGGCAATGACGAAGATGCAGAGGACGAGGATGAAGTGCGCTCTCAGAGCGCGCATGTTTCTCTGCTTCAACTACGAACGTGCGCACCCAAGGTCCCAACGGGTGACCGTGACGCTCACAATCTTCATAGGGATTCTTACCACTAGCGCTTCGGCATAAGCAGGGTGTGGGAAGCTCATAAATGTGGCTACATGAATGGGACAAAGCTGAGTGTACCGTATGGCGAGGATTCTGCGCGGCTTGAGGTACGTCCATGATCATGGAACAACTAACCTAACTTGTATACTGCGTCGTCAAGCCTGCTTGACGACTAAACACGCTTGGATTTCGTCTGTGTCACAGAAACAATGGGAGGGCATGCTGTTTAGCGGCAAAGAACCATCACGTCTAATCCGCGAACAGTTTCAACACTTGATCGGACAGGGAATCGCGCCGACACATCGAGCCATGGTATCGTGCTTGTCGGTCTTACCGCTCATCATCAGTGCAGTACGCCAGCAACACTAACCATGGACGCTGTTCTTCTGGGAATAGCTTTGGCCGCTGCTGGCGGACGCGTTTGTGCTGATGAGGAGAACTCCAACTCTCTACGAGGAAGCACTTCAAAACGTGTACATCACTGAGGAGGAAAAACAAGAGCTTGTCACTAAGGGGCGGGAGCTCAGGACTAGCAAGGAAGGAGACGGTGGCAAGAGCGAAAAGGAAGAGGGAGCAACAAGCAAGCAGGAGGACATGTCGTCGACGTCTACTACGTGCGCAAAGATTCTTCTCAGCCTGGAAGTGCCAATCGTCTTCTCGAGGTGCGCACACACAAACACTTCACATTGCTAATGCCAGCCAACATTGGTGATTGACGCTTCATTCATCGTGATTACGTGCAGAGTTCCTAACTATGGCGGTAAGCTGATCTCGGTCAGCCATTGGCTGAACGGTGAGGGTACCGTAGCTGCCAAGCGTCTGCTCACAGTCTTTGCCATCCAAAACCCTGAGTGGGATTACGTCCCATGCCTGCCCGATTTAGGTATGTCCGAGCTCTCTTTGCTCTCTTCGCGCCTCCTAGCTTGGCTTGACCAGCGCTGATTGGTTATCGCTGCAGCGCTCCTGCTGTTGCACTACCTTCCGGAACCGATGGTCTACTCTGCCATGGTCTCGGTGATGAGCAAGAGCGTCTCGTCGCCGGTCCAGCGACTCGTTAACAGAAGCAAGCGGGAGGTGGAGACAACCATCTGCACGCTAGTAGATTGGTTGCTGGCCCAGCATCTCCCCGCCATTCATAAGCGTACGCCTTTAGTTGTGTATTCTGTTATTTATGTGTACACTAGTCTGACGTCGCCATTGTTGCAGATCTCAATGGACAGTGTAGGGATGCGATGATCAGCAGGGATTTCCAGAAGGAGATGCAACAGTGGATGGAGCGCTTCTTCGTGGGGGTGCTTCCGCAACCGGTAACGCTGCTCTCGCTTCCCACCCCTCCTGTGGGCCTTGGCTCAAAGAAAGTATGCATTCGCAGACAGTGTTCAAGGTGGTAGACAATGTGCTGGCTGAGGGCGTGACAGTCGTCTATCTGATAGCCCTGCGCATACTCAAGGCCAACGAGGAGAACCTCCTACAGGCCACGACTGGTGTGTACTCTACCTCCAACAGGAGAAAGAATTGAAGCCTTGCCCGTGCGACCCTCTCCTCACTGCCTTACGCGATAACTGTCTCCCCTCCCGATCTCAGGCCACGATTTTATGACTCGACTACGAGCCATCGCGCAGCGATATATCGAGAACGACATTGACGATGCGTTCCTGTTCAGCGTACGCTACCTCCCTGCCTCCACCTCGCAGGCAGGCGTTTAGGCCTAACTGAGTGATGCGCCTGCTTGATGCAGGCACAGGAGATCCCGCTCTTTGCCCAACTCACGCCCGAACAAGTGCTGCTCGCTGAGGCCAAGGCCAAGGAGGCCAACCCACAGCTGGCTGTAATCGAGGACCCCTCGCTGTCGATCACCAACCTCCCCATCATCAAGCAGTCGTCGTTGCTGGTCAGTCAAGAGCAGTTCGAGGTCATCTGGCAGTGGCTGCCTTCGCGCTACAGGGTGAAGAACCCCGTGCGCCACTTCTCCTCCTCCAAGGACGGCTTCTCGGTTCTGTCGATCTACCGCAAGTGTCATAAGTCTGCACCGCACGTCCTCATCATCAAGACCAAACAGGGCAAGGTCCGTACCCACTCGCCCTTCTTGTCTGCCCTATGTGTCTATGAGCTGCTCACACACTCAATCACACACCCAACAACACGCCTCGCGTTCTGTCTTCAATCGGAGCAGGTATTCGGAGCCTACCTCACCGACGGATGGAGACAGGCGCAGAAGTTTTACGGCTCGGGCGAGTGCTTCCTCTTCACCATATATCCGCTGCTTCGGTACTTGGATCCATCGACTTCTCTCTCTCTCTCTCTTTCTCCTTTGCTCTTCTTGTTCTCACCTCCTCACCTGTGTGGCGTGCATGGGTTCCTCTGCTTCTTCCTCGCCGTCGTGTCTGCTCAACAGAAAGTTTGGATGGACTGCGGCCAACACGGACCTCTTCATGATCGGCAACGAGAAGGAGCTCATGGTCGGAGGAGGCGGCGGGTGCGGCATCTGGCTCGACAGGTAACACGTCCCGGCCCACATATGCATCCCTCGCTCTCCGCCTTCTGGGCGGTACCCAACGCTCACGCGAGCGTTTCACCAACCCTCCCGCGGTGTTCGCAGTGAGCTGTGGCACGGCACGTCCGAGTTCTGCGAGACCTTCCGCAACGACCCGCTCAACGGCTCCTCCAAGTTCTTCGAGGCCGTCGCCGTCGAGATCTACGGCTTCTCCTCTTGATGACGATGGTGATGAAAACGGTGACGGTGATGACAATACACCATCTGATGATCCGTCTGTCTGTTAAGAGAGACCCTCATGTTCGGCACACGCTCTTGTGGGCAGCTGCGACGTGGCGTCCTATGTCTCTTCGCTCTTGAGTTGTCCTCCGCAACGCGATCGCGGCAAGTGCAAGAGCGAGCACTTCCGAAACGCACGAGTTGCTTTGCGCAAATCAGTCGGCAGTGAGATTGGAAGGGAGGAGAGGATGGAGTTGCCGCAGCAGGAGGAGCTCACAAGCGGACCCACATTCACGGACGAGGACCTGGCGCCGGCTGCCACAGTGACCGGCGCAGCGGCGGACGCGATGGACGAGGAGGAGAAGCCTCAGACAGCGGCAGGCGAGGCGACAAAGGAAGATGAGGACGATTTGGCGGGAGGGGACGAAGATGGCGGAGACGACGAGGACGACGAGGACGATGATGAGGACGACGATGAGGACGACGAGGACCTTGTGGAAGACCTGCTGGGCACACAGCGAAGCGATGCCAGTTCCTCGGCCGGCGGCCTAGGGGGCACCCTCGACGCCCTCATGGGCCGCGTGCAGGCCACCGACCTCACTTCCAGCTCCCTGCACGCCCTCCAGCAAACTGAAAGCGTACGCCCTCCCCCCAGATTAATCTCGATTTATTTTTCATTACCATTTAAATCGTAAAATATTAAAATATAAATCTTTGCTTCCTTATTAATTTATGGTATTTATGTGCTATTTTTAATTAATAAATATATGGCAGGGCAGAAGGTGGTGGGTCTGTTGGAGATAGCGGCACAAACGGCGACGGAGCTGGCGCGAGTCGATGCCACGGACGACACCCGCGAGCGATTGCGCGCGCACATCGACACCTTCCTCTCCACCACCCACGTACGTATTGCCGGGGTGATCGTCATCGCGTTCCTCTTCTTCCTCTGTGCTGTTGCAATGATCGCTCGCTGATGTGGATGCTGGCGGTGATGGGTGATGGCGCTTTACAGGAGATACACCAGACGCTGCGAGAGCAGATCAAGCTCATGCCACCGACGCTGCCGTTCGAGGGGCACAGCTACGACGCCAAGATGGACTTTGAGATCGCCAAGATGCAGACTGACACCGTGCGCGCTAGACTCGGCCGACTCCTGACTCACATTGAGCAACAGCAGCAGGCCTGTCACCAGCATCCCACCGACGTGTGAATACTCTCTTCCAAACACCCATCACTCTCTTCTTCCGTTTCACGTTGCGGAATCAGGCCGTTGTGTCCTCCCTGGGCTCACTGATCCCAACGGCAGCCGTTGGCCTCCGCCCACTGGAGCACCTCGAGATGGGCTCCACCGGCCGCCCTCACACGCGCGGCCACTTGTCACACGGACAGCCGTTTGCAACCAAACAGCACCAGCTCAAGCAGGAGTTCCTCCATCCTCTTCTTTGTGTCTATGGACTCAGTCTGATGGTGATGGTGCTGCTCTTGTTGTTGGCTTAGCAGTGAACGGTGGATGGGTGTGTTGTGGCGGGTGGGGGCGAAGAAGAGAAGAAGGAAAGGTGTAGGGCAGAGAGAGGAGAGAAGGGCAGTCCGTATTTAGAACTCTTCGGTGAGCTCGTAGACCAGGTCCTCCACTTCCTCGTCGACCTTGGCAAAGGCCTTCTGGAGCTGCGTCTTCTTGGTCTCGTAGACGTTGGAGTTGCCCTTCCTGTCCTGGTTGATCTCCTCGTTCTGGACCAGATCGTTGAGCAGGCTCTGCTTCTCCCTCTCTTTCCGCTCGAGCTGCTTGACCTTGGTGGCCACACCCACGTGCAGCTCCTCCAGCTCGGCCTCGATCTTCTGCACCTCCTTGTGGGTGGCATTGAAGGTGGTCTCGGCCTTCTTCCTCTCCTGCAGATGTAGATGGTCATGGCCGATGACAGTGTGATGGTAAGACGCGGATGGCCGCAAGAAAGCAAGAAAGAAGAGGAAGTGGTCAGCACTGACCTGGACGGCAGCAGCGGTCTTGCCGCTGGCGGCCTTGTTGGCAGCGGCCTGCTGGAGATCGCTACGCTCCTCGTGGATGTCCCTGACCCTGGAGATGATCTGCTGGATCTTGGCCTGCTTGGCTTCCTTGGGGTCGAGGATCTTCTCCTGTTCGAGTGGATCATGCGCACGACAAGCACAAGTGTGAGCGGGGGAGAGAGAGAGAGAGAGAGCAGGTGGGAGACAATAATGGTGACGACGTCAAACGGGTTTTGGTGCTGGGCGAGGCATACCCTGCTGATCGAGAGATCGAAACGGACGTAGATCATGGCGAAGAGGAACACGACGAAGTAGGTGATGACGAGGATAAGGGGCTCAAGGAGCATGCTGGTCTTGCTAAAGTTGTAGCTGACCTGGAAGTGCTGGTTGTGCTCGGCCACGACGTTCTTCTTGTGGAGAACGAGCATGGGCCTGCCGGAGGTGTCGAGGTAAGTGTAGTGGAGCTCGGCCTCCTCCGAATCAACAGCGAAGGGCAGCTCGAAGCGGGCGTTCCTGAGTTAAAGCGCAAGGAGAGAAAGAAAGACATCAAGGTGTGAGGTGCTGCAACAGTCACTCACTCGGTTCACTTGCAAACACTCCCACGTGCAGCGCCGAGCTCGTTGGAGGTCGTACTTGGCACCCTCGGGGAGGATGACACGGATGGTGAGGTCATCAATGACGGCGTCGAGGGCGATCTCCTTGCCGAAGGTGGTGTTGAGCACGAGCTTGGACGACTCCGAGGCGTCGGCGAAGACAAAGTCGGAGAGGGGGAGGTCGTAGCCGAAGGTGAACTGGGTCTTCCAGCCGCCAAAGAGCGGGAAGCGGGGAGTGAGGTCGACGGCGAGCTTGTCCTTGGCGACAGTGACGTCAGACGTGGAGATGTTGCCGATTTCGTCCCTGTAGTAGATCTCGGTGGCGCTCAGGGGAATGAGGTTGAGGACGGAGCGGATGGACGAGACGCCCGAACCCCTCTGGCTGCGCTGGTACTCGAAGCGCGAGAACGAGCCCTGAAGCTTGGCGCCATCGTGCTGCATGTCAATGTGTTCAGTGATGGCGACGTTGCCCCAGTGAGAGACCTCGATTTCCCTCACCATCTTGGTGATGGTCAAGAAGGGCTGTTCGTCATCAACACACAGAGCGATTAGCCATTGGTGCCCATGATCGAGAGGGGGGGGGAGCGAAAATGGAGATCGCGGCGCTTGACACTGAAAATGGCGAATGAGGGGGCGCACCGTGTTGTTCTCGAAATGGATCTTGAGGGGGCTCTGCTGGTAGGCCTGGATGCCCTCATAGGGGCCGTAGTTGATGGTGTCGCCCTTGTGGACAGCCGGGCGGGCCTCCTGCGAGTAGCTCTCCAGCGCGGCGCTGGGCAGCTTGACGCCAGTCTTCTGCGTGCGCACGGCGTAGGGCGAGAAGAAGTAGTGATTGTCGGCGTACGTGACCAGCTGCGAGTCCATCTGGCTGATGTGGGTCGGGTAGGGCTGCTGGACGTGGGTGAAAACGTAGATCACATCGATGGCGGCCTGTTCCTTGGGGGCGATGGCCTTGTTGAGCGTAATGCTGAAGTAGGTCACGCCGCTGCGGCCCTCGCCGGCGCTGGGGGTCACCTCGGCAGGCTTGCCATCGTGAACGGCGGCCACGTAGGCCAGGTGGCTCGCTGACTCGGAGGGCAGAGCGAGGAGGAGGGAGGAAGCGGCCTGGTCGCCCGCATTCACGGCCACAAGGCGGATCTGATGGCGCACATTCTGAGTCTGGAGCTGGATCAGTCTGTCGACCTGCTTCAGCTCCCACCCTCGGTAGATGTCGGCCGAGTGAACGGAGACGAAGAGACCCAAGAAGGCGAGCAGCAGAAATCCACCTGCGAAGGACTTCATCGTCGATTCTGACACTAAATGGCTGCCCCTCGATCTCGCCCCCGTCCCCTAAATGACGTCACTCCAAAACGCAAACGAAACCAACTTGAAAAAAAAATGGCAAATTTGGCTTCCTCTGTGGGCTTGTGCGCCCATCAGCTGTGTTGTGGGTCGTTGGTGGTGAGGCACAACAGAGTGTTTCCATCTATACAGAACCGTTGTACAGCACGCATGCTACAGTAATATACCGTGTCTCTCCAAAGCTGTCAGTGGCCTATTCCCTCGAAGCTTGAGGGCCGTGGTCCGTTGGCAGCTGGCAGACATCGATCATCGGGGGCCAGGAGGAAGAGGAGAAGGTTGCGGCCGCTTGTCTCGGTTGTCGCTTACTCGTCCGCACCGCGCTCCTCGCCGACAAAATAGTGGAAGATGATGTCGAACCCTTCCTTGTACACGCCGTAGCCAAAGCCTTGCATCAGGTACTGGTACTCGGCGTAGGCCGGTCCGTCTGATCCTAGCGCGCCCTCGAACGTCGCAAGGTTGCCTTTGTTGGCGCCCAAGAGGGAGCAGAGCGCGGACACGTCGTCCGTCGTCGGGTTGGGCTGCAACACGCCGAGGCGCACGAAGCCCTCCGATGAGGTCACGATCGAAAGGCACAACGGCGTGGCGCTCGACTTCTTGATCACATTGACAGCCTCTGTTGGCATGTTGGGGAAGCCGAAGCTCTCGAACGCGTCCAGAGCCTGCTGCAGCTGATCCTGGAGTGTCGCTCCTGTGGCTCAATCACACTGATCAGAGGCCTGACACTGATGATGAACTTGCGGAGAAGGAGGAAGAAGGAGACGCACCAGGCAGCTTGATTCTAAGCTCTGTTTGTCGCGGAGGAGCGGCGCCCATGTCGCGTCCCACGCTGTAGACCTTGTTGATGCCGTGTCTCAAGCCCCAGTCCTTGACCTTCGTTGTGGGCTCGCCGGCGTCGGCGGCCTCGAGGGCGAGGTTGAGGGTGTTCTCCACGGGGAAGTACCAGCCGCCGTCCATGCCGCCCCTGCTCGACATATCGATCCACGACCCTATCATGATGGGGTTGATGAGGGCGCCGACGTCGTTGAGTCGGTCGATCTCGCTTTCCGGCGCACCGACGTTGCCAAAGAAGTCGACCATCTGTTGGATGAAGCTGTTCTGGGGGCCGGCCATACGCCAGGTGAGCTTCTCCATGCTGGCCGACGTGCAGACGTGGAACTCAATCGCCGTGTCGATCGAAAGCTGATTGATCGCCGGAATGCTCTCGGTCCAGATTTGCCAGAACTCCAGCACTCGGCTCTCCATCACTTTGCTCTCATCTTCCTGAAGGAAGGGGATGCAGCCCTTGGCCTGAGAGAGCCTAACGCGCGCCGGCACGTCCGAGACACCCGCCCTGGCGACGGACTTGGCCCTAGATTCTTCCTTTGGGCTCTGCGCAGATCGCTCCTTCGCCGCTGCTTCGCCCTTCTCGCCGGCGCTGCTGCTGTTGCTGGCCTCGCTGATCTGCATCTCGCTGGTACCGCGGGGGGTGGCGCCGTTCTCGCGAGCGACTTCCTGAAGGCTCGACACGCTCGAGTTGATGGCCGCCATCCATTCCCGTTTGTTGCTCTCCGATTCGGCCGTAATTACGAATGTCCTCTGTGCCGTCTGCACCTGGAAGGCGTACTTCTTCTTGGTGAGGGTGGTCTCAGTGGCCCTCGAGCTCCTTTCGAGATCCATCGAGCCCTTGGGCGACAGGTCCTGCGCGCATCGAAGCCAGCGAAGGTTCAGAGATTGGGCTAACTAAAACTTCACACTGGCGCCCCCTCGAGCAGCAGGGCGCGGGGCTTGGGTGTTTGAACCAACCTTGGGCCCTTTGAAGTAGAAGATCGAGCCGTCCTTGAGGACACACCATCTCTTCTTCCAGGTCTTGATGTTGCCGCCTCGCTTCGTCAGGTAGCCGTCCTTGTCTGGATTTCCTAGGGAGGCGACGGAGATGCCCTGCGCAGCGCAAAGAGGCGAAGAGAAGGAGGAAGAGGGGCTGATGAGGAAGGAAACAATCGTCGCCTGCTGCTCTTCCAACAAGAAGGGGAGCCGTCCTCAAGAGATGGCAACCACACTGAAACACAAGAACGAGGAAACGAAAGGCTTGAAGCCCAAGGCTCACCTTCACTAACCCGGGCCCGTTCATGGCGAGGGATCAGAGTCAAGCCAAAGGGGGGAATCAGGATGAAGATCTTGTACAGTGGAAGGGGCTGTGCTGGTTCACAAGCAACGGCCGCACTTTAGGTCGGGTCGTTGGCCACGTTCCACAGGAGCCGACCTCTTCTGGCGTGAAACGGATACCGAACGCTTCGCATTCCGCAGAGCAGACAGAGCGCACAGCCGCATCAGAACTGGAATGTGAACCAGACAAAAAGCTTCGGTTGTTGGGGCGGTCAGATCGCTGCGGTCAGCATGGGAGGTCCGAGCACTCGCTATCCTCTGAAAAATAGAGTAGTTTCTGACATGACGGGTCTGCCTCGTGCGGTTGGCCTGCATCGGGAGTCTCGGGACTTGCGCGCCTGCTGGCCCTAAAGCGCCCATTTCACTCTCCTCCATCCATCTTAGACAGCAGTCCCTCGTACGAGCGTAGCTTCGATTTGTCAAACGAATCGGCTTTATTTTATTTAGTTATTATCAGAAATAATCATTTTCGTTTGATGCAAGGCCCACCGCTTCCATCTCGCTCCGGTGGTAGTGGAGGCAGCAACGGCAACCACTATGGCAACGGCGGTCCTTACCAAGCTCCCGGAAAGGGGAGCTTCGTGTCGGCTACCCCCTACGTGCCCCCGCCCCTGCCCAGCACCGCGCACCACGCGTCACCGCCCCTGCCCCCTCCCTCGTCCTCGTCGGGCTTCGTGCACGCCACGCCCTACACCCTCCCCCCTCTGCCCGGCAAACCGCAGCCCGTTGGCCACGCCAGCAGCGTCCCGGCCATGCCGCCTCGCTCGAACAGCAACTTCGTCCCAGCCACGGCCTACACCCCGCCTCCGCTGCCCAGCTCGCCCAACGTGGGGCGCGCCGTGCGCTCGTCTTCGGTATCTGGCGACGCTCCTCCGCCATCGTCGTCGTTCGTGAACGCCACGGCGTACGTGCCGCCGCCTCTGCCCACCTCTATCAACGCGGGGCGCGCCGTGCGCTCGCCTTCGGTGTCCGGTGACGCTCCCCCGCCGTCGTCGTTCGTGAGCGCCACTCCCTATACGCCCCCGCCGCTCCCGCAATCCAACTCGCCTGCGGCAGGCCACGCTCCGGCAGCTCCACGCACGGGCTCCTTCGTTCACGCCACCCCGTACATCCCACCAGCCGCAGCCTCCACCTCCTATACGCCACTAGTATCGACGCATGGTCCATCCAAGTTCGTGGCTGCTTCGGCTTACACGCCACCTCCTCTGCCCAACGGCGGGCCTCGAGGCAGCCAACCGCCCGCCGCCCAACAGCACAGCAATGGCGGGGGCAACGGGTCAGTGCCGCATGCGGCAGCCCACACGACTCCGATTCCCAGCAGCAGCGCAGCTCAGCCACCCGTTCGGCCCAACGCGCGACCCGGAGGAGGACCTCCGGGTACGGGAGGATCGGGTATCCAGCGACCTCCCCTGCCGACCCCACAGAGCGGATCCGCAGCGCAGCGGCCAGGAGGCCCCGGTCCCGTACCTCATCCATTGCCACCGCGAGGTGCACCTGGCGCCCAAGTGAGCGGTCTCGCCCCACCGCGCCCTTTGCCGGCCAGACATTCCGATGGCACCGAGGACGAGACGACGCGCTTCGCTCCTCCCTTACAGCGCGCCGCGCCTGCTGGACCTTCTCTCACTCCGTCGGTTCCAGCCCTTCCCAGTCGACCAGGCATGGAGCACACTTCGTCGATGCCCGCTCTCCCCCTGCCTCCAAACAGGCCCATCACCACACCGCCGCAGAACTTCTCTCGGTCCAACAGCACTCCCGCCCTTCCGCCGGCGCCGCACTCGCGCTATCCTCCGCCACCACCGATTGTTGCGGCACCCAACACTGACGCTTCGACGGCGAACCGAGACAGCATGATGCAGGCGCGTTTGGATCTGTTCCCGCTGTGCCTGTACGGCGCCGAACTGCTGTCTGTCAGCAAGGGGCTGGCCTCCACATTCTACGAACAGCGACCGGTTTCCATCAATGTCGTGCTCGATCCACAGATGGGCGTGCGACTCTACGGTGAGGGCGACGTCCGCTCGATCGATCTCTTCTACTCCCGGTGCGCACTCACTTTGCGCTTTGGCTTTACATCAGCCATGCTCACGTGCAGCCTTTCCTCGTCCCACGCAGGCCTGCCTTCTGCTCGAATGACAAGCAGTTCATTCTGCGCAACGGACACGACAATCGCTTCTTCATGCTCACGCTCGCTCCGTATGCGCTCCTTTCAGTCCCTTTCTACCATTTTGTCGATGCTCATCACACGCACTGAACACGCCATCATGTACGAACGACGCAGAGACACTCCCGACGACGTGGTGGGTCATTTGGAGACCATATTGATGTGCTTCGCCACCATGTACAAGAAAGTCTTCACCGAGGAGGAGCTGAAGGAGATCGCGCTTCACGAAGACGCAGAGCTGTACGAAATACCTTAGTCCTCTCTTTGCGTCGTCGTCGTTGTTGTCTCACCGAACCCCTTTCTTCCTTGCCCTTCAGCACGTCATCAAAGGCTGCTCGCGGGATTGAGTCTGGCGGCGCAGCGGTCGGCAAGGGAATGGTCAAGGGTGCTGGGTGGATGGGCTCTGGCATGCGAGGGTAAGCTTGCCACCCTCACCCCTCGTGCATGCACGTGTCATCGCGCGCAAGATGTTCGTCCGGCCTCCGTTGGACTGAACGCTTGGTTGATTTCATTAGAGTGGCGGGCTTCGTGAAGGACCACACCGACTCAGGCCATCAGGAAGTCACCGAGGAACAGAGGAAGAAGGTTGAATCGCAGGCCAAGACTGCGATCAAATTCCGCAGGGGCATCAGCAAGGTGTCCGGTGCCGTGGCGAAGGGCGCCAATGTGGCGGGCACCGGCGTCGCAAAGGCCGGACACTGGGGCGTGGAACAGTACAAGGACACCGATTACTACAAGGAGGTGCTCACGCAACAACCCTAGTCACCCTATTGCTGGCACGCGAGACTCAACTCGTGCTTCCACTCTTGCAGAAGCAAGTTGGCAAGGAGGACGATGGCCCCACCAAGGGCGACAAGGCGATCAACGTGGCCAAGTCTTCCGGAGCAGCCATCGGTACGCCTTGTTGAAGTTTGAGTTTTGTGGGGCGCGAACCTGAACTGAGCACAACCCTCTCCCCATGCTCGTGTAATAGGCAACGTGTGGTCTGGGCTCGTGATCTCGACCAAGATTGTGGCTTCCGACGTACGAGAGAGCACTGCCGATGTGGTGGAACACAGACGCGGAAAGGAGCACGCCGAACTCACGCGCACTCAGTTCAACATGGCCGCTGATGTGACCGTTGGAGGTGCGTTGTACTACGTGCAGCTGGACATCCTCAACCACACAAGAGGGCTGTGGGTTATCTGGCGCGGCCTCTCACGTTCTTTGTGTCGTTCCCACTCCCACAGGATTCAAAACGTTCGACTTGGTGTCGATGTACTACAAGCTCGTGCCCAAGCTGGCACTGAAGGTGGGAGCTGGTGCGCTCACCTACGATCCCTTCAAGCAGGACGCCCTCCACGGCAGTACGTTCCTCTCCCATCCGTGAAACCTTCGTCTTGCGGTGCACAGGACCAAATTGGACTCACCGATCTGCGTGTTCGCCGGCGATCGCAGTCGGATGGAAGGAGGGCTGGCTCAAGTTCGAGGGTGCCGTGCGAGAACCGTGGAAGCCGTACTACGCCATTCTCAAGACCTACTCGTTCGCCTGGTACAAGGACGAGGTACCTTTTACACCCCCACTGCTTCTGTTGCTGGCTCCTCGGCCCCCTCCGCTCACAATCGCTCCCCGTGCTGTTCTGTTTCAGCTGCAAGAGGACCTGGTGGGGTACATTCCGTGTCGCGAGATCCTGGAAATGAAGCCCATCAGCGAGCTGCAGACGAAGTACAAGCACTCCCTCCAAATCGTGTCCAAGGGCGAACACCAGATCATGTCACTCAACTGCGAAGGCCACCCCGGTACGTCCCTCTCCTCGTCCCTACTACAGGGGACAAGGGGAACAGACTTTATCGCCGTCGCAACGTCTGACCACACTATCGCCGTCTGGCGGTCATCGGTGTGTGATTGCAGGCTGGACCGGCGGTACCGATGAGGAGATGACGCAGCTCGGCGAGGAGTGGATGGACGCGGTCATGTCCCTTGCCTTTGTTCAGCAGAAGTACCGCCGCTAGCGTACCCAAGCCAAGGCGTTCAACAAACTCCACACTCTCTTCTAGACTGTCCAACTGTCGCACACGACCCAGCGCTGACGGGGAGGGTTGTTCTTCGTCAAGCACCAAGCCGACGGTGTCGTGGTGCCTGTAGAAAACACGCGATCGGCCCGACTAAAGTCCCGATCGTTTTTCTCCTGTCCTGGTTGGTGGGTGAATGTGGAAGACAGACCAGCCCACAGCACCATTTTAACTTCGATTGGCCGCCAATTGGATAACGGCCTATATCGGAGCCTGGTGTCAAGCCGTAAAGCGCCGATCCGGAGCAGTTCTCTCTAAAATTTGGTGCGCAAGTGGCGCGTCAGACGCCAGTTTGCTGCCTCCGCCGAACGCCAACACCCCAGAGGAGGCTCACAACACGCATTCACACAGACAGGAGAGGAGAAAGAACACTCACACAACATCGCCCACACCGGCTCGACCACCATCCCACGGCATGACAGACCTCTACGCACTACCGGCCGCCATGTTGCTGCAGCACGAAGGGAGCGGAGCTCTCGCAGATAGAGCTCTGCACACTCAAAGAGGCGACACGAAGCTCGCGGAGCTCAAGGAGCAGCCGTTGGACATAAAGGTGACGAGCAAGAGAGACCAGCGCAAGGTGGACAACAGCAGCAGCGAAGAGGAGGTGGTGGACGTTCTCAACTGCGACGGTTCGCCACAACTCGCGGCGCTGGAGGGGGAGCACTACGACCACAAGGGGATGGGCTACGGCCTCACAGAGAGAGCCAAAGACAAGATGACGGGCGCTGGGGTCATTCGCATGAGCGGCCGACTGCGCAGCGACGAGGTAAGGCCACTCGCACGTGTTCGTTGGGGCGGGCTAAACTATTGTGGGAAGTTAAAACTTGGTAGCTTACCATTGGGCGGCTTTTTTGTCTGGGCAGGGAATGGAGATGGTGGAGCTCAACTACGAGGACCTGGAAGAGGACGAGGGACGACTTGGCGGGGATGACGATCGTGACGAGGATGCCGGCACGAGCTTTGACGACGACAGCGCGGACATCGCCGAGCTCAAGGCCGGCAGCGGCGTGCGGGGCATGACGACGCACGTCTTTGGGAAGGCGTGGTGGGCGGTGAGGCAGGTGGAGTGGAGCGAGATCCTCCTTCACGACGCCCTCCCACCGTTCGTCTCCTACTGGGGTCTCTGGATGTTTGCATTTGGCTTCACCTGGGGTCCCATCGTCCAGTGGCTCGCCTTCATTCCCCTCGCTGTGGCTTCCCTCACCTGTCTTTTCGTACGCCGTACCACCATCACCATGATCACCATCATCCCTCACGTGCATGGCTGACCCTCTCTCTCTCTCATTGACGTGCACATCAACAGAAGACGGCGTTGGTCGGGCGGACGACGGACTGGAGCGTTGAGGGCAACGACTTTGTGGAGCGACTGTTCGGGCTCACCTTCCCATCCGTCCTGTTCCCGCTCGGACTGCTGCTCGTGCACCTGAAGCGGCTCGACGCTCTCACGCACGCCAGCTGGCCGGTCGTGCTCATCCCCTTCTGGACCATCTACCTCCTCTTCCTCTCCTTCCCCGTAGTCTCCCTCGTCCTCCATGCCACCCTGCAACGCACCGTCGGCACCGTCGGTCGCTTCGAGTGCTCGTGGTTCTACCTCATCAAGTGGCCTCTCCTCATACCCACGATCGGTACGCTCTTCCTTACCCTTGTCTACGCTCTCTCCTTCGTCATTGTCGTCTCTGGAAACTCATCCAAGCTCACGCAATGCAGTCTTCAACATCATGTTGAGCGCACGCGAGGACCTGCCGTGGGTGGTGGCCTTCCTCCCGCTCTGCCTGGCCCTCTTCTCGTCGCTCATGTCCTGCTTCTACATGCACCTCCCCAACACCAAGGAGGTCGACCGGTTCATGAACTACGAGGCCGACCACATCCAGCTCCTCGACGACCTCGACGCCAAGGACGTCGTCTGAGATATTGTGCCCACGCACACCCTACACTCGTGTACACACAAACAGCGAAGAGAGACGCACAAGAGAGCTTGCTTGCCCATTCGCGTTGACGTCAAACACCCGCCACGCCTTGCCACTGGTGGTGGTGGCCTTGCCACTGGCGCCTGGAAGGGAATGAGGACGATTGTTGAAGTTGATGCTTGCTTGTTGTCGTTGTTGTTGTTGTTGTGGAGTTATTCCACACAGACAGACCACACCACACACACACGGACGTCACAAGGGCTGGGTTGCTGATTTAGGCGCTCTCCTCCTTCTCGGTGGCAGCGGCAGCGGGGGCACCACCGGCACCTTCCTCGACGGCAGCCGCAGCGGCGGCGACGCCAGCCTTCTTGCTCCTCTTCTTCTTCTTCTTGGCGGCGGCTCCCTTCTTCACGCCCGAGGCGAGGATGCTCTTCACGCCGGCGTCGGTGATCTTGTAGTCCGACCGCACGAGGGGCTCAGGGTGCGAGGTCATGCGCACGGTTCCGTTAGGGGTGATGATGGCAGTGAACTTGATCTGGGCCACGAGCTCACCTGTCGCGACGCAAATCATCAGCACGCAATCACAAAAAAGACGGTCCTGTGAAGGAGGAGCACAGCACTGGCGGCGACTTCGTACCAGCCTTCTCGTAGAGAACGGGGTAGGGCTCAACGAGGTCGTGCTTGAGGCACTCCGAGATGCCGAGCCTGGCGGTCTTCTCGTCCTTGAGGGCCCTGTGGTACACCGAGAGAGCAAGTGATCACAAACGCGTGAGCTAAGATCACAGCACGGGCGAAAGCGAGCGAGCGAGAGCGAACCTGAGGGTGAAGGGCATAGTGGGGAAGCGGGTGTTGATCTCGCTGAAGACGGCACGCGAAGCCTTGAGCTTGAGCGTGTACCGCTGATCAACGGCCCTCTTGAAGATAGTGGTCCTGGCCTCGGCCTCCTTGGCCTTACCCTCACCGGTCGACATCACGATGTCGAAGGTGTAGGCGTCGAAGTCCTCGAAGGTAACGTCCTCGACCTTCTGTTCGAGGGTCTCCTTGTTGATGACCACGTTGTTGCCGTCGACAACGAAGCGCTTCGTCTGGTGCGAGAGCACGCCCTCGAGGGGCTGCACCTTGAACTCGTCGGCAACCTTCTGGATGGTGGCGGTAATCTCCTGGTTCTGTGGTGGCGCATAGATTTGAGTGCCGACAGCAAAGAGAAAAGAAATTCTTTGATTCGAGAGGGGGATGATTGCGTACCGTCTTGCCGGCCTTGAACAATCGGAGGGCGGCCTGAGCGGCGAAGTAGGCGGCGCAGATGACATCGGCTTGACGGCCAGTGGCGGGCTGGTCCTTGTTGGCCGTGCACACAAAGCTGTGAGCGCCCTGTGTAATGAAGCCGTCGATGTGGGCTCCGAGGTCACTGTGAACCACATTGGGAAGAAAATCAGTTTACATAAACAAGGCATGCAGGCACAAGCGCTCCGCCAGTGGATCAAGGGGTTCCCCGCTCAATCAGGGATTAGAATTTGATTTGGGGGGGATTCGGAGTAGCAACGCACACTTTCACGAGGTCGCCCTCCTGAAGGACGGTGTTGTCGCCGGTGAGGGGCGAGAAGTGGCCGACGGTGTTGTTGACGGAGACGCAGGTGGGGAAGGCCACGCCGCGCTCGAACTTCGACTTGTTGTAGACGGCAGCGGTGCCCTCCTCGATGGACTTGTCACCGAGCGTGCAGAGATCGATGATCTTGGCGCCAGGAACGGCAGCCGCCACGACCTTGGCGAGCACCCCTGGGGAGGGAGGGTTAAAAAAAATATCAATAAATTAGATGTACAACAAAACCCATTGCGCAGGATCAGGTGCAAACGTACGGTTGGTGATCTCACCGCAGGTGCGGTACTTCTCGAACACCTCGGGGGTGCTGGCGTTGAGCTCCTCCTCCTGAATATCGTCGTCGTGCTGCATGGCTTGCACTATCTCCTCTCTGATGATAGATGGACCACGCCTTCACCACGCTTCTCCGTGAGTCGATAAATCCGGAAAAACCACGGATTGTCGACAATTTTATGCATTCCTCAAGTCGACAGCTAAAAGTAAACGTAGTTACCAAAAGTAAAACAATTTTGAAACGCAGAAATCCGGATAAAGATTTGCACCAACCGAAAAAAAGAGATCGATAATGCTGTCGGGAAATAACCGGTCGTCGGTACGCGCACCAAGGGTCCCGATTTCGAAGACCACCGCAGGGACCTGTTCGCGCGGGGTGTGAGAACCAGCGGTGTTTGGGGAGTGGGCGCGAGAGGACACCTGTTGCGACGAGTGAGAAGAGAGAGGAGTGCGGGTGCCAAAGAAAGGGAAGGGCCGACTTTGTCAAAGTCGTTGAGAAGAGGAAAGGGGGGAAGGAAACGATCGACGTCGCAATCACGGAGACGCTGGAGCTCGCAGGCGAGCGAAGGTGTGTGCGGGAGAGTGACTATGGAATGGATCCGTCTGCGGTTTCTCCTCTATCTTCTACTCCTCTATGGAGTCGCTGAAGCCACCACATCCTACCCCCATCATCATCACATCGATGCTCGCCATGGCCTCGAAGCCTTGCGCCTCTTTGCCCGCTCCAACGTTTCTACTACCTGTCCGGCGGACCCTTGTTCTGACTCTACACAACCTGTACGCCTTCTCTTCACTCTCACTCTCTCTCTTCCAAGTGACCAAGTGTTCCAGAGCGTCCCTCCATCACTGGCTGGGACCGCTGAACCATTGGCGGTCCCGGCCTTGCGAATTTATCTAATCTGCTCCCCCCAGCGTTGGCTCCAT
>CDFA01026069.1:44022-57422 GCA_000826305.1 Acanthamoeba healyi | reverse complement strand
CCCCCCCCTCTCTCAAACCAGTCCACTCTTCTTACTTTCTCTCATTCTCTTGCTCTTCCAAGTTCCCTCTACTTCCCTCGAGCGCGTACGCAGATGGTCCCGGCCTCCGCGGAGGCGTCTCGATTCCGAATAACACGACATTCACCGTCGAATTGGTCGATTCCTGCCTTCGACGCCTCTACTCCTCTGAGCCCGCCCCCCAAGTTGCGGTCACCATCGTGGTCAAGGGCCTCGCACCAGCGCTCAATCCCACCGCCCTCGTGGAGGAACGAGCAGGCTTGCAGTATGTCGTTAGCTACGTCCCCGCGTACGCTGGCGATTACGAGATTGAAATTCGAGTGAATGGTGAAGCCATCTATGGCTCCCCCTTCTCCCTCTCCTGGATCGCCGGCTCGGTCTGCAAAGCCTACGAACCCTCGAAGATCTCCGCCAAGGTACTCCTCTCGCACCGTGGACGCCTAGAAGAGGGATGGACACTGAAGCGTGTTGTGTGAACAGCCCTTGTCCGACACTGTCCAGTGCGGCTACAGCGAGAATGCCTGCTGCGACGCAGAGGACGTCGAGGCCAGTCTTGCCAACGTGGCGGTACGCTCCACGCCCACGCTCCACGCTCCTCTCCTCTCTCTCCAGCACAAGGTAAGTCGCCAGGGTGCTGACGCGCGATTGTGCTCGTTCCCAACAGGACTTTGCCTTGATGTTCCCCTCGGCCGAGTGCACGCGCTACTACGAGATCCTGGCCTGCGGTCTCGCCTGCTCACCGGCGCAGCACGAGTTCATCGAGACCACAGCGGGTGTAAACACGACGACGACATTCAGGTATTCGCCCGGACGCTCTCGCCTCGTCTTGTCCGGTTTTGAGGAAGTCTCTAACTCTGCTCCGCGACCCATTCTCCCTCTCAGGATCTGCTCGGACTTTGCCGACGAGTTCTACGAGGCTTGCTCCGAGGTGGTCATGGGAGCGGGCCCACTAACGGTGGCGGACGTCTTTACCTCAGCCGAGCACTTCATCAGGATGAACACTGTCAACGACCGATTCAATCAGGTACCAGCTCTCCCGCCTGTCACTGTGAGCCAGTTTGCGAGAAGCACCACACTGACGCGAGTATGACTATTCAAACACGCCGCAGGTGGTCAATGACACCCAATGCTTCAACGGTCTCAAAGTTGCAACAAAGGGCTCCTTCTCCTACGTGCTCGAAAATAACACTCGAGGTAACGCACCACCGATCAGATGGTTATTGTGCGATGGATTAGCTCGTTGACCTTGGTTTTGTCTGCAGTGGGAAGTACGGGCTACGGTCTCAGCCACATTAAGGTGGTGGAAACGAGAGCTGGAGAGATTGAAGACTTCAGTATCCAGGCGGTGGACATCTACCAGAACCCGAAACAGCTGAATGATGACTCTTGGTACCATCCACTTCCCTGCTCGTCACGTTGGATAGCCAGGTTCTCACGTGACCAATGCGATGTCGTGCTTGCAGGGCGCTGAGCATAGCCGATCTTGCGACTGCTCGCCGCACACTGACATTCGACAACGCCGGCAGCAGCGGCGGTCGGTATCATTACTCTTATTTCGTTACGCTGTCGAGCACGCAACCATATCGACTCCTGGTGCGCAACAACGGCACGGACAACGAGTCGGTTCTCTTCAGCCCGTTCTCAATCCTGGTGCATCCCGGCGACATCTATGGAAACAACACCATCGTCAGCCCCATCGCTACGGAGATGGTCGTCAGCACGTCTCAGCACTTCAACCTTACGGCTCGCGATCGATACCAGAATCTGCTGGTGAGTGGTGGTAACTCGACGTTCTTCCGCTTCACCGTCCTCAATGCGACCGATCTCACTGAGGTCGTGGCTACGAGTGATTCCTTCTCCATCACCGATAACTGCGATGGCACATACTCGGTCTCGTATGTCGCCCCATCGCGAAAGGGCACCTATATCGTCCAGGTGTTTACCTACGACAACGACAACGAGCTCGCTCCGCTTCTCCTCGAGTCCGTCACGATTCATGTCATCAACGACTGTCTGCCAGACCCCGACTGCTCCAACAACGGCGAATGCACCAACAGCGTGTGCGTGTGCAGACCAGGGTGGACCGGTCCCGACTGTTCCGTCCGTACTGTTTGCCTTCCATGCTCAATCGCCTATGGCAAGGGTACATGACCTTCGGTCTCCTTGTTTTTCGCATGGCTGCACTTAAGGCCTCAACTCGACCTGATCACTTCCCATCTCCTACAGGACTCAGCACTACGCGGGTTGACGAGAACACTGGATTCACCATCCAGGCCAACGATGCGTTCTTCCGTCGTGTGTTCTACGGTGGCCTCACCTGGATCGTGGAGGTTCTAACTCCCATCCTTGCCACGCACAATGAACGAACAACGAGGCCTGACAGTGTTTGTTCATCACCTAGGCATACTGGAACGACGTGCTGCTAGACACTTCGTTCACCATTGTTGATCGCAACAACGGTCTTTACGATGTCACCTTCACTCCCAATGTTGTCGGCAAGGTTCAGATCAGGTACGGCCCGCGGGCACCTTCTCTTCCCCTCCTCCAACCTAGCTCATGCAGCGCTTCTATTTGCTAGGGTCTACTTGAACAACACAGACATTTTCGAGAGTCCCTTCACAGTCCTTTGGGTCGGACGTACGTCGCCAGTTCCCTCTCCCTTCCTCCTGCCCTTGCTCATGGACATCCTGCTAATGTGGCCGCCATCCAATAGCGTCCTGTCCGAACGATTGCTGCGGGAACGGACTCTGTCGCTATGATCGGGACGGAGGAACGTCCAGCTGCGAGTGCTATGGAGTCTTTAACCTGCAAAACTGCTGCGCACGTACGCACCTAATTCTTCTTTCAATTAACGATTGTGGGTGGCACTCACACTCTGTCTTTCCTCGTGACAGCTTCCTTGGCCGTCTCCGGGGTGGAGTTCTCTAGCCTGGGAGTGGCCGTAGTCGTTAGGTTCAACGCGCCGACGAATATGGCCGGCATGGTCGGCATCGAAAGCTGTTCCAAGGCACTCACGCAGACGGATCTGTTCGGCGAAGGCTCCTACTGTGTGTGGCCGAGCGCGGATGAGCTCAATATCTGGCTGGGATCTAACGCACGCGTGGAGGTTGCGAATCTTGTAACGTTCAAGTCCGGCGTCATCGCGTATGTCCCTCCGCTTATGTTGAGGCCTGCGGCCAAGCACGTTACTGACACGCATCTCTGTAGGTCGGCGGCTGGCGCGATTCCACTCAGAGAATTGACGTACCCCATCGCCCTTGCCCCGAAGCCGATCATGCCGTTGCCTTTCATTCAGGTGCGCCGTCCTGCTGCTCTGCTGCATCACTTATGACCTCGTTAACACCTCCCATTCGATAGGCTCCCATTCAAATGAGTGCTTGTGCGGACCTGGTCCTGAATGGTCGGCCGTCTCTGGGCACTGCGGGCAGGTCTATGCGATACGATTGGGACGTCATACCGGGACCCACGAATTGGCGCGCCATTCGGCAGTACTTACGCACGCTCAAGAATGGTTCGTGTTCCTCCTCCTCTCTCTTTCCTTGCGCGATCGGACTAGAATCTCACGTGGTATGTGTCATGTGGTCGATTTAGAAACGGCGGTGCTCTCGGCCGACTATGTGCGAGACACGTTCATGGAGGGCGAAGAATACGTGTTCATGCTCAACGTGACCAACCACTTCCGATACACCTCGCCGATTCCCGCCTTCTACTCGGTACGCATCTGCGCTTTGTTGCTCGTAAACGAATGCATAACTTACCTCTTTCTCCCGCGCAGGTCTCCTTCGCCTTTGATCCTGTGCCTACGGTCGCTGTCGTTCCCATGCACCGCTTGGACGTGCTCACCACTCGCGTGGGACGAAGCGTCAAGCTGCACGGTGCGGCCACTTCATCAGGTGCGCTCCCTTACCCTTGCATTGGCGCCACCATGGTCTCTCATCCACTCGCTCTTCTGCGCTCAGCTTGCGCCATCACGTTCTTGGAGCCCCGGGATCAGCTGCAGTTCTCATGGACGCAAGTCGAGGGTCCGGCCTTCCAGGTGAACAACGACACGAGTAACACGCCGGTGCTCTTCATGGGCCCGGGCACGCTCAAGGCCAACCAGACCTACACTCTGAACTTGCGAGCTCAACACGCCTCGTACGCCAGGTACATGGATGCACACTGGCGGAATCGTCAATTGGATATAGCTAACCGATCTCGCTTTGTTTGCAGCTTCTTGGGAGAGACGCAGGTTGAGCTTTCAGTCATTCCGACCGCTCCATTCACCGAGATCGGGGGCAGTGCCCTGCGCGCGTTCTCGCTGACCCGCAATCCTCAAATTGTTCTTGTCCTCGACGCGTCGAGCTCCATCGACTTCGATCAGTTGGCTGGCGAGTTCACCTATCAGTGGTACGCTTTCCTTCGCTCCCTGCGCATCACGTTTGCTGTGCTCAGCTTGTCCCGCTTCGTACGTTTACATCAGGTCGTGCACAAACATGGCGACGGAGAAGGATTGCTGGGATAGCGCCACGGCCGAGTACTACCTCGTCAACGCAGCCCGCCTTAGCATTCCCTCATACGAGCTGCCCATTGGTGAGTTCCTGTTCTCGCTGACCGCGGTATGCATCCCATTCCCGGCTAGGTCATGCCACATAGGATCGTTTGACTCGCGAACAACATTCGGAGACTTACCTCTATCCGGTGCTTGCGCATGTGCAGCAAAAGGAAGGCGGACTGTCGGTGACCGCTACGCTGATCGTACAGACGAACAGCAGCGGACCAGTGGTAACTGCCCGCGTGGTTGGACTGGACAATAACGACAATGTCGTTAATGCCAACAATAAGGTGATCCTGTCTGCTTCGGCCGTATCAACGACCGATGAGGACGCCGTTCAGTGGAAGTGGTCGGTCGAGTCTGGTCCTATGCTCGACAGCGATCTCGAACAGGTCCTCGAGTCGTCCCGCTACCTGCCCAACCTGGTCATCAAAGCCAACATTCTCGGCGCCGATCAATCATACACCTTCAGGGCCGAGGCCACCAACTCTGCTGGAACAGGTACGAGCCATTGCTGTACACCAACGATCGCGATGTGAGTAAGATTGCTCACAATTTTTCCTTCAGGCTACGCGCTGGTTAATCTGGCAGTGCACACACGTCCGGCCGCTGGTTCCTGTCAGCTCTTCATCAACAACTCCAAGGCGATCACCGGGAAGGAGGAAGCCTACGCAGATATCTTCCTGCTCATCTGCAACTACTGGGAGGTAAGCTACTCTCCTGATCTTCTTCGTCGTCGCAAAAGGCTCATCGCTGGCGTTCTGCACGCATACACAGGACCTCTTTACGGAGGGCGAGGTGCCTCTTCGGTACCGGTTCTTCGCGGAGTCAGCGGACACGGGCAAGCGTTATCCCCTGGCCTCTGGACTCAGCGATCAGCCGTCGGTGCGCTTTTTGCTTCCACCAGGAAACGCTCGACTTCATGTTGAAGTGCTCGACCAGGTACGGCACCAATCCTGCAGCGCAGCCCTATTACATAGCGTAATGTAACTGTCAAACTGACTCACCTCTTCCTCACTTCCCATCAAGAACGGCGTTTCCGCTTCGTACAGCCTGAATGCTAACGCTCGGCTCACTGAGCGGGAACGATTGCTCCTTACCGATGAGGTATTTCACCTCTCTCCATGCGCTCATCACCAGTGAACGTCTAACATTCTTTCCGTACAATAGGAACTCGCGGAGTGGATCAGGGAGGATGTGCTACAGCCAGCCATCATCACTGCGGGTAAGCTTGCTCGCTGATAACTTTCTCTCTCGCTGCTCGAGCATAGCTGACCTCCCTCCAATTCAATGTCCGTGCTGACGTGCTTCTCAGACATGGCAACTGTCGGTCAAGCGATCTGGTTCATCACCGATCTCATCAACTCCCAATCCAACACGACGCAGGCCAAACGCAGTATCGACGAGGAGTTCGCTCAAGCAGAGCACATGATCACTGGTACCGACCCCTTCCATCCCTAGTGTGAGGCTCGTCTGATCGCTTTTCCCTGCATATAGCCGTCACCGAGGCCTCCGGGGAGCAGCTCGAATACTATCGCCAGCTCCGCGAAAGGCGAGACGCCCTTGGCGCGCAGCAGCAAACTCGCCACCGATTGAGGTGCGCTCTAACTCCCCACCCGAGCCCACATCTGTGCCGACTTCTAACGACGGACCTTATGTTCGTTCAGAACAAACCTAATCGAGACACTTCTGTTCGACTACGCTGTGGAGTTTGACGTCTACTCGGTCGTACAGCGTCTCGGCTACCTCCGTATGATTGCTGAGGTGCGTCTCTGCAACTTGTGCTTAACGCCATTGCGACTATTCTTAACCGACTTCACTCGTGTGTCTGCAGGGAGGAGCTGAGCTGAGCGACAGCCATGTTGAAACGCTCATAAGCTTGCTCACCCAGCTTACTGACCGGCTGACCGCGCTCTTGGGCTCGCCACGCAGGTCCAGCAGCGTTCAGCGCGAGTCTGCGCAAGCTTGGCTGGGTACCTTTTCTCATAACTTTACTGATTTACTCATTACCGACAAACTGACGTGCATGGTTTGTTTCTCTCTTAGACGCCTTCTCGCAGCTGAGCCTGACTGTCGAGGCGGGCGAACGTAGCACGTCCTTCCGCCAGAAGTGCATACTCACGCTACAGGGCTTCCTGTACAAGTTTAGCATGCTCGAGGCGTCTGGCGTGGTTTCGGGAGAGAGCTTCGACTCCTACACCTCAGACTACTTCAGGTTGCAGTGGGGCAAGAACTTCGTCTCGCTGTTCGAGGATAGCTTCGATGGCAACCGGTCCACCGTCGAAATCTCTGCAGCGGCGTATGCCCAGCTCGGACGGAAAGCCGACAACACGCCCACCGAGCAGCCTTTGCTTGTCACCGACGAGGCCCAGCTCCTGTTTACTTTCGTTGAATGGCAGAGGTGAGACCTCCAAACCCTGCCCTCCTACACCCATCAACCTACTCACGCGAGTTCTCTCCACAGCAACCCATATTCGTGGTCACTGTCCGCGGACAGCATCTCGACCCCTGTGGTGACCATCGCCTTCTTTTCGCCCAACGGTACGCATAGCGCCTTTGTTGCGGCTCACCTCTTCGACATAAGACCGTGTCACCTCACCATCAGTACCGACGCCATCAACGCTGCAGGCGAGGAGCTACAGGTGAATGTGAGCGGCGCGGTCACCGTATCATTGCCCATCTTGTCCTTCCCGCCTTTGATGGTGTTCGATGCCCCTGTGGTCGAGCGCTCGGTGTGGCGACGGGAGGTGGACCTCCGCTACTACATCCCGCGGTGCCAGATGTGGAACGACGCTACGCTGTCCTTCTCTGCGAGCCTCTGCAACGTCACCTCCTTCACCGCGACCAGTATCCACTGTGCGGTACGAGGGCATCCCTTCTTCATTCGTTCAGTGCCACCTGGTGTCCTGCTTCTTGGCACTCGCTCACACCTGTTGTTGTTGTCGTCGCACAGTGCTCGAGGTTTGGCGCAGTTGCGGCTTCCCTGGAGTTGAACAGGGATCTGCTGGCGAGCCCTTCGCCCAGCCCGTCTCCCCGCGAGCCGATCAGGCCGGCGGACGCCAGTCGTGACTGGCTGGCGATCGACCAGGCCGTGCTCCTCACGATCTTTGTGATCGTGATGGGCATCCTCCTGTTCCTTGCCGTAGTATGGGTCTACTGGCGCCGCAAGCACGAGGTTGTTGATGAAGACGACTCCCTCTACTCTAAGTGGGAGGCCGAAGTCGAAGACGAGAGCCCCACAGAGCCCGTGCCGCCAGCCATCGCCGAGCTCGAGGAGGAGGAGGACGAACTGTGGCTGCCGGAACCCTACCACTACGGGGAGCACTCGGACGGTTCCGATGCGCCACCAGACGAGGAGGACGAGGAGGACAACCTGGAGCTGGTAGAGTGGACCGGCAACCGAGGCGAGACGCGATTAACGAGAATCGCACAGGGGGCGGGTGAACGAGGTACGTTCTCCTTGCGTGGCGTCATATGTCGTGCGGTGTACTAACGCTCTCGCGCGTCCATGTCACAGGTGTGTATGGAGTGACGTCGACAAAGCGCCAGCCGGGCTACACGAACCTCACGTTCCAGATGGGCCCGAGGCTGAAGCGGAGCGAATCGATACGCTCCACGAACTCGGTCCTCAAGAAGAAGGAACTGCAGGCCAAGGCGTCCATCAACATCCAGAGCCAGAGCTCTTCGAAGCGTGGCCAAGTGTGAGTAGTTATCGAGAGAGAGAGAGAGAGCAGAGGGAAGAGGAGAGCGAGGGGACACGTGTGGGGGACTTTTAAAAGAACTTATTTTTATTTTATTCGACGCCTTGCTGTGGTTGGGCGAGGGCATGGGTGGGCACACGTTACCAGACGTCGAAGAGAAGGCGTCGGTCCTTGAGGAGCGAGGCGTGGTGGTCCTTGGCAGCAGCTGGGTCGAGCCCACCGAACGTCTGCAAGATCTCGACCACCGCCGCGTTGACGCCCTTGACCACGCTCGCTCCGTCGCCGCACACGTAGATCGATGCGTTGGCGTTGAGAAGTCGGTCGGCGATGTCCGCGCCGTGCTCCACCATCCTGTGCTGCACGTAGACCACCTCTTCAGCGTCGCGCGAGAAGGCGGCGGTAAGCTTGTGGAGGATGCCTCGTTCAACGCTGCCCTCCAGCTCCGATCGGTAGAGGAAGTCCTTGCTCTCGTTCCTACATCCGAAGAAGAGCCACCAATCGCTCTTGTCCTTGCCCTCGGGCTTGGCCTTCGCCAGCAGCAGCTCCCTGTGCGAACACGATCAGGCATAATAAGCAAGGACTCTCTCGCAGAGCAGGTCACTATGAGGTGACGGCCGTTGGTCGTACCTGTGGTGGATGAAGCCGACGAAGGGCGACACACCGGTGCCGGCACCCACCATGATGGCGTTGGCCCCCAACTCGGGCACCACAAAGTCCTGGAGGAGGAGAACACAACCCTCACAGGGTGAGACATAGCCAAGAGAGCGAGTGTTGGTTGTGGTGGTGGTGAAGGTGGATACCCGCGTAGGTCGTGCAAACACGGGCACAGTTTGTATGTTGACCTCGTAGGCCTCATGCTTCTGCGCCTTGGCCTCAGCTTCGCTCTCCCTGGCGAGGGCGGCGTTCTCCTCTTCGACGTTGTCATCAAGAGGGGCGATGAAACCGCGGCGCACGCTCAGGCGGTAGAGCCAGTCGGTGGCGAGGCCGCGTCGCTCTCGGCCCTTGACGGGCGACTTCCAGCGCACGAGCGAGAAGGCAAACTTGACGCTGGAACTCGACGCCAGGGGCGATGTGACATGCGAATAGTAGCGAGGCTGCTGGGGCGGCAGCTTGTCGAGCACCTCCTCGAGAGGCGGCTGGAGCGACGGATAGTCAAGCAGGAGATCGAGCAGTGTGGCTCCTTCCCCCAGAACCTCGCGCCTGTACTCATCGGCGCCCTTCATGCTCGAGAGGAACAGCAGGCGCTCCTGCCATTGGAGGCACCAGTGTACAGCGAGCGATCAAGGGCGTCAGCAACGTGCAAGTGAGACGCGCTAGTTGCGCACGATGATACCTTCTCCTTGGGGTCCGAAGCATGTTCGGCAAAGGCGCGGAGGGAGCTCTTCTTGGGAACCGCGTGGAGGTCCACGAAGTGAGTGAGCGCAGTGCGAACTGTACAGGGGAACTGGATGTGCTGGGGCAGCGGGCCTTGAAGGAGAGAGAGAGAGAGACTCGTGTTGTGAGATCTCACGTCACGATGTGATACGAGAAGGGAAGAAGGGAGAGAATGAACGTACTGGATGCGGAGGCGGAGTTAAGAGAGAAGACGCGCTTGCCGTCCAGGCCTAGTCGGTTGATGACCTGCGTGACTTCATGCGTGGGGTTGGGGCACAGAAGTGCGAAAGCGTCGCCCGGTGCCCACTTGAAACCTGGGCACAGCAGTCGGTCAGTCAGCCAGTCAGCATACAGCCCACGCGCAAACGTTCTGGCTAGACGCACCAGAGTCGGAAGGAACGCGAAGCTCGACCTCCAGGGTTGGCTTGATGGCGTCGGTGGCGGACAGATAGCGGGCGCCCACCAGCTCGGCCTGAACCAGCGGTGACGCGGCAGGGATGGACGCGGAGATGGCGGGCGCGTAAGCCGGAGCTTGCTGATCGCTGACCCAGGTCAAGCTGTAGGGGCAAGGCGCGAGGTCGGGGATATCCTTCTGCGGAGCCCTGCGGATGATGATCTTCTTCTTTACAGGCGGAGCCGTGGCGGCAGCAGCGGGTGTGCTGGCTGCGGGAGCGGTAGCAGGCGTGGACGCGCCGTCGAGGGAGAGTTCGTACATGGCTTGCGCGGCGTCATCGGCAACAGCGCTCGAAGAGGAGGGCTGAGGAGCGGCATTGGTGGCGTCAGCTGATGCGGACTGAGCCGTGTCGACGGCGGTCTTGATAGCGGGCAACAAATCAGTAATCCACGGCTCCACTACGTCCTCCAATCTTGACGACGACGATGGCGATGAACGTCAGTCGTAGGTGAAAGTGCTAGCAGACGAAACGAGAGAGGGAACGCACCCAGTGGCATCGTCGGCTTCGCCTCTCTTGTAGATGCAGGTGGCGCTCAGCTCAAGCAGCCTCTCCTCCAATCGACGAGGCATCTGTTGATAGGTCTCGTAGTTGGTGTCTCCCAGACCTGCATTACGCAACCAGACAGGAGAACAACACATCACGGACCATCGAGTGAGCGGCTGCCTTTATGCAAGTGCTGCGTGCACGCGTGATGACGCGAGATGATGAAGCGCCAGGGTACCGAGAACGGTGAACTTGAGACGGGCCATCAGGTCCTTGGGGTGGGTCTTGCGTGCAAGGAACCGCCAGAACGAACGTGCGTTGTCCGGCGGCTCTCCCTCGCCGGTGGACGACAGCACGAACACGGCGAGATCAAACTCTGCCAGCGCAAACTGTGTGGCACAGCGCAACAACTCCATCAGATCTCTTGGACCCGAAATCACGTGCCCTGCCCGATCCGGCGCGATGAACTAATCTTTTGATTGCCGATCGGCAAAATCTTGCGAGGGCAGCGATCGCTGCAGAGCACAGGCAAGCCACGATGTGAGGGAGGGAGGGAGTGAGCTTCTGCACCTTGGTGTAGTCCTTCATGCACTGCAGTTGCGGCCGGAGGTCCGGCAGCTCCTTGTCGATGAGCGCATGCACGCGCTTGGCGAGAAACTCGGCATTACCTGTCTGCGATCCGTAGCAGACCAACACCTTCAGGCCTCCGCCGCCCGACCCTTCCTCTCGCATCCTGCTCTCCTTCTCTCTCCGTGATGGCCCAAGGCCCAAACTGCCGGCAGAGCCATGAATTATTTGTATTTTATTTAGCATGCACATAGCGCCATTAGGAAAAATGGAATGCGGGGAATTAAAGGGACGCGTGGGCCTGACGTCAGCAAATGATTGTGCTCGAATTAGCAAGGGAGAAATCGAGATCTCGGGAAAAACGATTAAATCAAAATTAAAGGCAGAAATTGGCAGAGCGCCTCGAGAAGGGAAGGGACGAGAAGCGAGGATGACGTACCTCCATGTGGCCGCGTCTATTCTGCTTACCTCCCTGTACACCTTCACCACAATCTTCATCTGCATTTTCCCCTGGCTCGGCCAGAACGAAATCGGTAACCTGCCTCCCTCGATCTTTTGTGCCTTGCCAAGCTCGACCGATTTCCATCTCCCCACACGCACATGCGCGACGTAGACCTGATAGCTCTCGTGTTCGTGCACCACAGGAGGCTACGTGGCCACGGGGTGCTATATGGGCTATCTGGTCCTGTTCGGTACATGCTACCTGCGAGCGTGGCTCACGGAGCCGGGAGCACCATCACCAGCCTGGAAGGTGCCATGCCTTGCCATGCTTCCATCGACTTGGCCCCTTGAGGTTGTGATGATCATCACGGTGACCACACGCTCACTGTCATCGTCACCAACAGGATCCTCCTGTGTACGCAGAGAGTGAAGGCGATGAGCAAGAGGGACTGCTGCTCGAAAATAGCAACGCGCCCTATGGTACGGCCCGCGCATGGACGCTTGAGACTTGGGACGCGTCTGATCCATCTCACGAACCATCAATGCACTCTTCCTCTCCGTGCACTGACAGTGTCGGTCGTTCACTCGACGGCGGCGGTTCAGGACGAGAACTACTATTGGCCCTACTGCGAAACATGCCAGCATTACAAGCCCGTCAGGTACTGAGTGAATGGCCGAGTATGAAGCTGTGGAAGGTCGTGAGTGCCAACGCACATCTCTTTATCCCATCAGGACTCATCACTGCAGGCGATGTAATCGGTGTACTCTCAAGATGGACCACCACTGGTACGAAGCGACACACAAGATCTTTGTGATGCACTCACTCGGACTGACGCGTGCGTTTGCGACGCATGCAGTGCGTGGGTCAACAACTGCATTGGCTTCAACAATCACAAGTTCTTCCTCCAGACACTGATCCTGGCGTGGGTGGGATGTGTGCTCGTCCTCACCTTCTCGGTCCTGCGAGCGGCGCTCCATCCGTTCAAGATAGACAGTGGTATGGGTGTGATTCGGCCCTGCTCGACAGCGTGACACGATTTTCCTCACCGCGCCATGTGGCCGTACAGATGATCACGACTTTGTGAAAGAGATCGTCTACGTCATCATCTTCGGTATCAGCAACCTTTGCGCTCTCGCCCAGATCTTCTCCTTGAGCGGAATGGTGGTCTTCCACCTGTATCTGGTTTCGCACAACATGACTCACATCGAGTACAACTGCTGCAAGGGCATGGTACGTGCCTTCCCTTGGCGCCGCTTGGCATTCCCTCTTAGATCGAGAGGGGCATCGCTCGCTCACCCTGTGCTTGCTTTGACGTTGGCCCTAAAGGCTCCGAACTGTCGTTTCGATCGCGGGGTCTTCTTCAACCTTCGAGAACTGTTCGGCCAGTACTTCTTCTTGATCTGCATTCCCTACTACGTGCCACCAGGTACTCACACCATCTTGCCTCTTTTTCTTTGGTCGTGATCTAAACCTTGCGTTCCTTGTGTGCAGCCAAGCTGACGGGCGACAACTACAGTCCCTTGGAGGGCGGTCCTGAAGTGGACGAGAGTCGCATCGACGCCTGGCGAAAACGACGAGGCGAAACCCGATACGGAGGCATGGGCGATCTCTGCACGGCGCCGTGCCAGGCCTTCTCCTAACCACAGCACCACTCGTGCTCGCTTTTGATTTCCTCGCTGCGAGCCAATGTACCAACTCTTCCCCCCTCCCCCTCCCGCACCTGCCCCGTCTTCGTTCTTCTTCTCGGTGTCGCTTCGTTCTTCCCCTTTTGGTGGACGAAACCCAAGTCCGCCGCAACCCGAGAGGACGATCTTCCACAGGACCGG
>CDFA01026069.1:17317-33418 GCA_000826305.1 Acanthamoeba healyi | reverse complement strand
CCCCCACCACACAACACCAGGTCAGGAACGGAGGAAGGACGACACTGCGTAAAGCCGAGGGAAGGAGTGCACAGCTGCCAAGGAGGTGTCGCACCATGCCCCCGACTCCGCTGTAGAACTCGAGCACCCGGAGGCTCTGCCGGAGGTGTTCCGTCTCCTCCATGAGGACGGCACGCAAACTGTTGTCCTGTCTTGCTTTTTCTTCATCAATTTCCTTCTGCTAGGTCTGTATCGACCACCGCGCACATGCCTTGGCTTCCCAGCACCGACAGAGAGAGGCTTGTGCATCTCAACGTTGCTTCTGTGTTTGTTGCGCTCTGCAATCAGAGTAACGGGATGAGGTCCGCTCAAAGGAGTCCTTTCCTTGCTCATTGCTCACCAGTCGTGCATCTGCTTCTGGGTCCTTTGCCTGCGGATGAGCATGTCGTGCTTGGGGAATCGATCCATCTCGCGTCTGCACTTGGCCTCCGACATCCAGGTCCGGTAGTCCAGCTTGGCCCAAAACTGCAGGTGGGTTTGTTCATCAGGATCGGGAGGCGTGGTTAGCTCCGATCTCTCCTCTCACTCGCTCTCACCCTGCGACAGTCTCGAGCATTCTTTGTACCTTGTCCTTGCCGGTGAGGAAGTTGGAGAGTCTCCTGTCCCACTCGATCTGCAACGTTCGGCGCCCGAGAAGACCGCTAGGAGCAGGGCCCAGCAGGTAGAGGAGGATCTCCTCCGCGCCTCGCGGCAGGTCCTCTTCGGTCTCTGCGCGAACACGATACAGCGCACGATGACGAGTGCTCACTCCCTCTCTCATAAGAGCGGAAAACGAGAGTGTACCTATCGCCAGATAGAGCGCGTAGAAGAAGTAGCGGTCCTTCTTGTAGCCCTGGGCGCTGAGCCCGGCTCGCTTCAAGTAGAGGGACGCCAAGGCCAGCAAGTACCCATCGATCGCCGACGAGGTGGTGATGAAGCCTGTGGTTGATAGGGTTGTGGCGGGTGAGCAAGACGAACAGAAACGGCCTGGCCGAGGGACCGCGACGAAGACACGAACGGACGTACCTTCGTGGCGTTGGCACATCTCGCGGAAGCTGCGAATGCGCTCGGTGTGGTAGTCTGGTTCGGCCGTGGTGCATGCCACAACCTTTGTGTGCTGCTGCAGCTGTTGTTGTTCGTTCTTCTGGCGCTTGCGCACGAGCTGGTCTTCGGAGAGCGAGTAGACCCTCTTGCGGCCGAGGCTGCCCATCGAGGCCACACACGACGAACCTGCCGACGTAGCCTTACCAGACGACATCATCGATATCATCGCCAAGGTGGTCCGTCTCTGCCTGGCTGCTCTTGACTTTGGCGTTCGAGCTAGTGCCACAGTTCGTCTTGGTCTGTCCCGTGTAGAGAGACACTAACCCCTACATCGGTATCGTCCACGGCCGACGCCTTTTGCCGGCGTTTGCCTGGCGCTACGCGGCAAGGGTAAGGAGGCGCATGACGTTGGCGTGACGCGTAGAAAAGATAAAACAAATCAGAATAGCTAATTCTCCATCGAATTGGGCTCGAAAAGGGGAAGAAGATGAAGGACACGCACAACGTATGCATCGTGGGGGAGAGGGTCGTGCTGGTGCCCTACCGTCCGGAGCACGTGCCGACGTACGTGCACCCTCGATCCTCTGCGCCTTGCCCCCCCCCCCTCGACAGGTGGTCACTGTGTTCCTCCTAACGCGTCACAGGTATCACAAGTGGATGCAGGACTCCTACATACAAGGTGCACCTCATGCCATGATAGCGAAGCGAGGGTGTCGCGTTTGCTGATAGCTGAGGTGGCGGAGCAGAAATGACGGCCTCGGAGGACATGACGCTGGACGACGTGCACGACATGCAGCGAACTTGGCATGATGACCCCACCAGTGCGTGCTCGCCGCTTGCTCTCTCTTCGCTTCGCTTCCTTTCTCACAACCTGGCTGGCATGTCATGGTATGCTTACGGCAGAGTGCGTCTTCATCATCTTGGACAAGAGCATACCCGAGGAGAACGCCACCAACGAGCAGAGCACCCAGAAGTACGGTGCGTAGGGTGCCACGATCATCGCGCTTGCCTCTGCGAGCACACTCGCGCTCGTTTGGTTGATACTGGCTGACCGTGGCTGATGACGCGGCGAGTGCAGCGATGGCGGGTGACGTGGACCTCTTCCTGAGCGAGGATGAGGACGACGGCGTCAAGGTGGGCGAGGTCAACATCATGACCGCGGAGGAGCGAAGCCGGCGTAAGGGCCTGGGCAAGGAGGCCATGCTGCTCATGATGAACTACGGCGTCACAACGCAAGGTTGGCCTTACACACGCACTCTCGCTCTCTTCGAGCTTCGCCTCGCTGACGCGTCGCTTGCGTGCAGGGGTGGGCAAGTTCGTGGCCAAGATCTCCGAGGAGAACGCGCCCTCGATCGCGCTCTTCACGAGCCTCGGGTTCGCGGAGGTGAACCGAAGCAGCGTGTGGAAGGAGGTGACCATGGAGCGCGCAGTCGACGCGGCGACCTCGAAGCGGCTGGCCGATGCTGCCGCGCACGCCATGCAAGTGGCTTACGATCTCTAATGAGAACAACTCGGCTCAGTCGGCAAGAGAAGTCAGTCTCTTCTTACTTTACTAGAGGCAGTGGCCGATCGGTACAGACGCGCACGAGATGATGAACGTTCACCAAGAAGGTGTTTGGTAGCTCAGGCGCTGGCCGATTCGGTGAGGCCCAGGTGCTCGAGGAAGGCCTCCTGCGTGGGCTCCCGTCCGAGGAACTCGACGAGGGAGGTGATGCTGTCCACCGATCCTCCGCGCGAGAGGATGACGTCCCGGTACTCCTTGCCCACCTGTGACACAAGTGCAGCGCAACAACCGGCGCGTATTCACTCAGCCCCAGGCTCAACTGTAAGGAAGAAGAACAAAGTGAGAAGGAGGGTACCTTGGGGCTGAGGGTGCCCTCCTTCTTGAATCTGCTGAACATGTCGGCCGAGAAGACCTCCGAGTACAGGTAGCCGTAGTACTGGGCATCGTAACCGCCTACCAGATGGTTGAAGCTGGCGGACGGGTTGGTTCCTGCACAAAGAACGGCAAGGGCGCCATTTCGCGTTGAGCTCATGCGCATCACGGCGTTGACAGCGATCAAGTAGATGCACGATCTTGGGCCAATGCGGGAGGAGGGGTTACCAGGCGTGCTGCCCACGAGCGCCACTTCGGTCTTGAGCTTGTGGTACAGGGCGGCCGTGTCGGTCTCAGGCTGCGAGTGAATGGTTTGATCGTAGAGGCCAAAGAAGATCTGGAGGGACAAGGACGTGTGAGCGAGGTTTTGGCTTGGGCGGAGGAAGACGCAAAGAGACACAATAGAGGAGACGTCAAGATGTACCTGGCGAAGGTTGAGGAGGCCGGTGTCGACATTCTTGGCAGCCACCATCTTCGAGAGCAAGTTGTCGGGCAGGTGCTTGGAGTTGTCCTTGTAATGGCCCGAGAGCCTGTGGAGGATGTCCTTCTCCCAGCACCAATTCTCCAACATCTGCGACGGAGCCTCCACAAAGTCCCTGTGCGTGTGCGTGAGTAATGCGTCGTGGCGAGGAAAAGCGGTCTCCTGAGATCATCAGTCGCCGTCTCTCGCAGCACGGATGGCGTACCTCTCCACGGAGGTGCCGGAGAAGCGGCTGTAGGTCACGGTGGAGCAGATGTTGTGCATGATGTGGCCAAACTCGTGGAAGTAGGTGACCACCTCCGAGTGCTTGAGGAGCGAGGGCCTGTCCTTGCCCGGCTTCGTGAAGTTGGCAACCTTCACGAGAATGGCAGGCAAGGGAGGGATGTGAAGAACAGTGAGCAGTTGCCGCTAGTGAACATTGACGAGCGCGGCTGCACTTACCATGGCAGCAGCCGGGTGCTGGCGCGAGCCGTCAGGCTTGATTGCGGTGGGCTGCAACGGGAAGGCCGCGGCATGGGTGTACTTGCCGTCCCGCGGGTAGAGATCGAGGTAGAAGTGGCCCACAAAGTCGTTGGAGTCCTTGTCGTAGACGGAGAAGAGTCGCACGTCTTCGTGCCACACGTACGGCTTCTCCACTTCCTCGAACCTGAAGCCGAGAATCTCCTGGTAGATCTCTGATCGGTAGCAGTTCGGGAAGTGGGAAGGAAGAGTAGAAGGTGAGCAGGATGCATAGTAACGATGACAAGAGCAGAGGAGCATGTACCCATGAGGGCCTTGGTCACGACTTCAATGGGGAAGTACTCCTTGATCTCGTCATCATTCACCTCGTACTCCTTCTCGAGCAGCAGACGGTGATAATATCTGCGTGTGTCCGGTTAAGTTAGCTAAGAGGGCTGAGGAAGGTCGGAGCCATGTCGCGAGCCTAGGAGCATCACCTGAAGTCCCATGCGTTGATCTCACCGTCGAACGGCAGATTGAGTGACTTCTTCTCCTCTTCCTTGAGCTTAAGCAGCTTCTCCTTTTCCTTGAGCCCAAACGGGATGAGCTTGTCCTTGAGCCCGTTCTCGAACTCAAGAACGTTTTGCACAGCTGATGGGGAAAACAACACAGTGTGTCGTGAGCAACAACAAGTTTGTCTGTCAACACTCGAATAGAGCCCGTACACTTGGCCATCCTGACCTTGAGGATGTAGTCGGCGTGAGTGGGGAAGCCAAGCAGTTGAGCGGCCTCTGCGTGGAAGAACATAAAGCCGTAAGAAGCAAGAATAGAGGCACGTGAGACAGCGGTGAGTATGCGTACGATGCCGAAGCTTGATGACTTCCTCGAGAATAGGCGCGTTGTCCTTCATGCACTGCGTCGAGTCGGCAAACTCCATGGTCTTACGGGTCTCCTCGTTGATGGCTTTTTGCAGCAGGGGGAAGACCTCAGGGTACTTGAGCGTGACCACATACCTAGCAGAACAGAGTGATTGCAAAGAGGGTCAGAAGGCTGCCAGTACACGAGGTGCTGAACGGAAAGGCAACGTACTTCTGGCCGTCTTCCGACTTGCCCAGGTCCTCGAGGAAGTCATCGGGCAGGCCGGCCAGCTCTTCCTTGGTGAACTCGCGCGACGTCTTGTCCTCGTTGATGTTCTGCGTGAACTGGATGCAAAGCTCGGAAATCCCTGCAGGGATAGCAACACCATGGTAAGGTCATGATCTATGAATCGCAGGAGAGCGCTGGAGTACAGTACGTACTCTTCTTAATGGCCATCAGCTTATCGCGCTCTTCCTTGGGCAGGTTCAAGCCGTTCCTCTCGAACGCCTCGAGCAGCTTGTCGAGAACTGCACGTGTGCACGCCGTGAGTCAATCATCAGCCGATCGACGCCAAGGAACAGAACAGGAACGTACGCCGCTGGTCAACGGGACCGAGCTTCTCGCCCTTGGCCTTGTACTTGAGAAGCGACTGATAGACGTCTTCGCGCATGTTCGACTCAATGCCGAACGCCTCGATCTTCTTGTTGGCTTCCGTGCTCGCGTCCCTGGAGTGGTGTGAGTGCACGTGTGTTCCAGCAATGCGTTGTGGCTACAGCACCGCGTGGCCAACGCATGCAAAGCGAGCCGATGCGCACCTGGTGGCCTTGTCGGTGGAGACGTAGGAGGGGAAGTAGCAGTTGGCCGCGAGGGTGTCGCTGATGAGCTCGTCATCGGCCAGCGCCTTCACCGTGTTCGCGAACGTGTGCTGGCCGTCCTGCAGCGCTGCCACTGCGTCTTGAACCTGCATCGCGAGGCGGGCATGAGAAACGGCCCCTGACGCGCCTTCGACTGCTCCACCACGCGGTACGTACCTTGGTGGAGTTGGCGATGATCTTCTCGGCCAGTGCAGCGATCTCTTCAGGCTTCAAGAACCTCAGCTCGTTGGGGTACTGCAGCAAGGCGCGGCAGAGACATAAGGACGATGAACATGCAATACCATGCGCGCAGCGATCTATCACAAGCTGCAGTCGTACCTTCTTCTGGGCTTCCATCTTCGTTCCTTGTGTTGCTTGTCTGGGTCGCGTGCAGGAAACAAACCCACAACCACCGAAGCACGGCGTGGACAAATAAACCCAAAGAAATGTTTTCCCTCTGAAGAAAGAAAATAATTTTCCGCGTTTTTCTTATTTCCTGTACAGGTTTTTGGCGTTGGTGGGTAGCCGCTGCTCAATCATCGATGATGATGACGGCGTCCTCTGGTCTCTTGCCGCTGCTGTTGTTGCTATTGGTGCTGTTATGGCTTTCATGAGAGCTGGAGGGAGCTGTGGATGCGGGGAGCGTGGTGGTCGATGGGGAATGGAGAGCGGAGGTGAGCGGGAATGGCGAAGGCTGGCCTCCTTGGTGGGCCATCCCTGCGGCGGCGGCAAGCGTGAGCGGGTAGAGGTGCTGGGCGAGGAGGTTGGAGGTGTCGGCGAGGTTGTGCATCGCCGACGGCGGATAGGGCGGCATGGGATAGTGGTAGAGAGGCGCCGTCGGGCCAGCGAGCTGCGTTGTCGTCTGTGGCTGTGGATGCTGATGGTGTGGGACCTGAGAGGCCGCCGGCGTGGGCGGCTCAGGCAGGCCCAGCATGGTGCGCACCTGTGAGGCGAGGAGCAGCAGATTACCCATGGCCTCTTCACCTCCCCACTATGTATGTATAGGAAGAGGAATAGGGATGTAGAAGCACGAGGAGAAGAGAGATAGAGGCAGGCTCTGTGTCATGAGTGATCCAGGGGGTACGTTGTAGCAAAGCCAACACGGCTCTGCATATATATGAAGAGAGAGGCGAGGAGAGGAAGAAGAACCAAACGTACCGCTTGCGCGCTCATGGAGGGCAGGGTGGGCACGTCGGGCTTGGGCGGCTCGCCCTCCCGGTGCTGTGACGCCACCACCTTCTCCCGTGCATCCTCCACCACCCGTCGCAGCTGCCGCAAATCTGCGTTCAGTCGTGTGGTGAGTGATGGGCGAGCTCGCGTGTGAGCCAAGGAGAGGACCACACAGGCTACGGGGCCATACAGGTGGGGAGGGGGAAGACTCGGGCCCTGAGCTGAACGTACCTTCACGCAGGCGGGAAGCGAGCTCCAAGATCTCGTTCTCATCCGCTATTGTGTAGATGTTGCGCACATCGGGGAGCATGCGCTCGGTGATGTCCACGATCGTTGCCACCCGCGCCTCATCCATCTCGTGCCGCAAAAAGAAAAAGAAAGAAATTCAAGCAGAAACAAACAAGAAACTCAATTTCGTCGGGTGTAATGAAACAGTGACAAGAGCACACGGGCAGGTTTGGTCGCGGTTGGGATCGTGGTGGCGCTGGTAACTCGATGAGAGCACGAAAAGGACGCATCATTCCAAACCTAGTACTTGAAGACGTTGTTGGAGATGGACTGCGCAAGCGAGAGGACCTCGAAGGGCTTCTTGTCCTTGATGATCTCGGCCGTCTCGGGGCACGAGTTGGTCGTGTAGAAGTGGTGGAAGGGCTGCTCGGCTTCCTTGGGCTACGCGGGCGCGAGTGCAGCATGGTGTGTGAGCCAGGCAAGCAAGTCTAAGAATCAGACAAGGGGAAGGAGTAGTACCTCGGTGAACCTCTTCCAGCTCTCGAGAGGGAAGACAGGGTGAGTGACGAACGCACTGACCTTGGCGGCTCCAAGTCTGTAGAGGCCATTCTTGCACTCGATCAAGGTGCCGCCTGCGATGTTGAGAGGGAGGGTGAGCAACTCCACATACACGAGCTGCTGAGCAGTGGCGATACCAGTCTTGACCAAATCATCGATAATGAAGACATGGCGGTTCTTGATCTCTCCCTCCTTGACCGAGACTATCCTCTTGTCTCCCTCCCTGATCTTGGTGCAGATAACCAACTGCCGAGCATGCGTCACAGCACACACACAAGACAAACATGTAAGAGCACGTAGGTCAGTAAAGAACAAGAAAATCCTCTCTGCTCCTTTCCCTCTTCGCGTACCTCGAAGCCGACGAACATCTTGCCGAAGCGCTTGCAGGCGCCTTCGTCGGGGAAGGCGATGGAGACCTCTTCATCAGCATGGACGGTCTCCAGCTTGTTGATGAATAGAGGCACCGCGCTCACCAGCAACGGCACGGACGTATCACCAAAGTAGAATCTACGCATAGACAGAGGTGAGCGAGAGACGTCACAACAACAACAACCAAAGTCTCTATGCTACGGCTCGCCGTGCTCGGTGAACAGGCACGATCTATGTACCTGTTCTGGAGGGCGTGAATGTCGTAGATGATGAGTTTGGCCGGACCTCTCTGCGTGAGCGGAATGTTGGAGAGGAGACGGGCAAACGTGACCGCCGTGGCGATCTGTCCCTCGGCGTCCACTCGCTCCATCGTTCTGAGATGAGTCCATGGCAGTGTTAGCTCTTGCACGAACGTCCATTCGCCACATCACCAACACCACACGCCACAAGCCGCATCACCAACATCAACCAACACTGTCCAGCCATCACAGACACGATGCCGAAGAAGAGACGTATTGTACCCGGTGGGGAAGTAGGGGCACACCAGAATGAGCGACTTGACCAAGTACTTGGGCAACGCGTACAGCACTGTTACAAACACACAGAGTGAGGTGGGTGGGAAGAGGCGTTGAGAGGGAAGAGGAAGAGGTTACCGGCGAGCTGGGCGAGGAGGGACGACGGGTTCAAGAAGGAAGCCAAGAACACGACGTGGCGGCCACGAATGGAGTCGACGTGATTGATGAACAGATTGGGGAACCCGTCTTCGAAGCTCTTCCACTCGATTTCGCCAGGGAAGAGGAGGGCCTGGTTACCCGGAAGCTGCAGGATCTCCTCGGCCAGCTGCTTCATCTCAGGGCTGTGGAAGAGCGCGATCTTCTTGCCCGTGGGGAACCCGCCGTACCCGCCATCCGTGCCCATTGGAATCTCCCTGCTCTCCCTAAGCCACTGCATGTTTCTTCTTCTGCTTCTTCTTCAGGCTTCTTTGGTTGCAGCGACGAATGAACGCGGTCAACACAAATCAAATATAAATGATAAATAAAAAGTAAATATCTCTTCGCAGAAATCGCCCGCGAGATGCCACAAATATTTCGGGTATATTCGAGGCAGCAACAACGGGCGCGTTGGCGACACCTAAATTTCGCGCAAGCACACACGCCGAGAGTACAAATACGCCCCCGGCCCGATCCCAAGCCTCATCAAGTAAGCCAACAAGCTAGAGCAGATCAGCAGCAAGAGAGCCTGATCATCAAATTGATCAATCTCTCCCCCCTCCATACAAAACCTCGGCCTATTCTTTCTATTGCAGTCATGGGCTTCTTCACCAAGCAGAGGTATGACTATGCTGGAATGCTGGCCGTGAGGCTCCAGAAGTTCATCATCTTCCTCTTTGTACGTTGCTTCTCTTCTTTAATGCACAGCATGGGTGTCTCAAATAAAACATCCGAATCGATGACATAACTAACCAAGAATGGACATTAATCCGTCGATGCAGTTCTTGAGCCTCGTCTGGTTCGGCATGCACGTCCACAGCATGGTCAAGCACGGCCAGTTCTACGCCGCTCCCTTCATCGCTGCCAACCTCAGCTGGTACCACCATCCCTCGAAACCCATTTCCGTAGATGGCTTTGGATGAAATATTCCCCCCCTGACGACCGACTCACCATGACGCGTTTTGGCACTTTTCGCGTACAGGCTCATCATGTATGCGGGCTTCATTGGCGCGTACAGGCGCAACACCGCCCTCCTGATGTTCTACTTCATCGTTTCCCTGCTGGGCGCCCTCGCCCTCATCGCCGGCTTCGTCGTCACCTCGGTCGGCGTCAGCCTGGCTGTCCTCCACGACTGTCAGCAGACTGCCGGCTGCGATGCCCGTGCCGAGGCCCCCAAAGACGTCACCATCATCACCGCCATCGTCTTCGCGTTCACCATCGTGCCTCTCCTCCTCAAGGCACGTCGACCCCCTTTGTCCAGCTCGCTTGGCTCTCGGCTCTCTTCCTGCAACGCTAACCAGTGGTTTCGGCGTGTCATGTTACAGGTTGTGGGTGCTGTTCTTGCCCTCGTTACCAGGCGTGAGATCCTCATCTCCCGCGCCGAAGCCACCCTCAAGCTCTCCCTCATGATGGAGGTACCACATCACCGCCTTGTCGTCATGGTTTCGCCCACTGTTGCTAACGACTCAATCGTGGGACGTCGACGCAGGAGGGCATCACCATCCCCGCTGATGAGGAGATCGAGCCGTCCAAGTCCGGCAAGGTCGTTGAGACATCCGAGCCTGAGATGGTCCACCAGCAGATCCAGTACATGCCCATGCCCGCGCCCGCCTTCTACCCTCCCTCTGGCCAGGTACGTCGACCTCTTCCTCCTCGTACATCTTCGTCTGATCACCAGCCCTTGAGCTCGGGGGCTAACACGAAAGCTCTCGCTGCGTGCATCAGGTCGACGCTCAGGCGTGGCAGTCGCAGGGCTTCCAGCCCATGGGCGCGTACTCGCAGCCCATCGTCTACTACTACTACCCTGCCCAGCAGCAGCAGTAAGGCGTTTGCGCCTCGCCTGCGGAAGGAGAACGAAGCGCCAGCATGTGCGCGCGACCGGCGAGCACGTCGTCTCCGCCGTCAGCAATCACCACAACCTCAACCACCACGTTAGCCTGTATTTAGATGATGTTTACGTCCCATTTTGTTCGATGGTGATGATAATTCAACAAGTCCCTTTTTTGCGAACCCCACCGTGTCTTTCTCCCTCTCCAAGCGTGGTTCATTCAGACGTGTCTCGTGGCCGAGACATCAGCTCGGCAGACAACTGCATCGGCTTCTTCTTGCGCTTGACGACGTGGTCCTGCAGGTAGTCCGTCTGTGACTGCACGCGAGAGAGGATTTGATGAGTCATGGAACCTGCTCGTCGGCGCTCAGGTGCGATGACGCAAGTACCAGTTGATACATGAGAACTCCCTTGCCCGTTCTTCCTCCCTCCGCATTGCCGCCGTCCTTCTCATCGAGCAGATCGGTGAGGAAGTCGGGCAGCTTGCCCGCCTCACCGCCGTCTCCCTCGTCCGATCCGCCTTCGTCGCCACCACCTCGCTCGTCCGCTCGCAGGAACGACACTTCGGGCAGCTGCGAGAACGGGAACGACGCCTGCGACGCAAGCGGGTCACCCAGCACGTTGAAAGCGTCCTCTCCCTCCTTTGGCACACATTGTTGCATGAGCACACGAGAGCAAGGGTGGCACGAGGGAGAAGGAAAGGGGAGAGGGCACCTGGCTGGGTGCGAAGGTAGTCGACTGAGTTTGCTGGGAGGCGTCGAAGGCGAAAGCGTCCGCTGGTGGCGCTCGGGCTCGTCGCTTCCCGCCTGCAGGCGCTGCTGTCCTGCGTGGGAGACCGCGATCCGTCGCTTCGGGAAGCAGCGGCAGATCGCCCGTCCGTAGGTAGTCCAAAGCCTTCAGGCAGTGAAAATCGAAATCTGTCTCATCGACGTCTTCATTTTCTGTGTCCACGCCGCTGCTCTCCTCGCCATCATCGTCATCCGCCTCTCCCTGCCGTCGCATCACCGCTGCTTTGTCCGCGCGTGCTCGCCACAGGATCCCTTCAGTGTCGTACCGGAGCGCCATCATCGAGTTATGTTGTGATGCGTGATCTTGTCTCTTTTCTTTTTCTTTCTTTGACGATTGATAGATTTCGCCTCTTCTAATTGATAAATTAATTGATTTTTTTTGCATGTTTTTAACATATGAACAGGTGGTCTGAAAGGTGTCAGAGACGGCAGCCGGCAGTGCCTAAGGCAAGTCGCTCAGGCTCTTGGGCGCGGGAGGGGCTCTGCCGCAATGATGGAAGTCAGCACAACAGCAAAATAAAAAAAATAAAAATGAGGACGTGTTGGCGAAGGGGCTTGTACCCAAGGTCAAGCTTGGCCTTGTATTTGCCATCCTGTCCCGTGTGGCCGCCGCCAGAGTTGCCCGTGACCTTCCACGTCTTCTTGATCTCTTTCTGTTTCACCGCCACAGGGTCAGCCTCCCTGACGCCAGTAGACCCCATGTCCACAGCCCGTGGCAGGGTAGCAAGCAAAGAAGACAGGGTAGCAAGCAAAGAAAGGGCGGGTTGCCGTACAGGCTTCTGATCCTTGATCTGCTGCTCGAAGAAGGCCTTCTTGTCCGACATGCTTGGTGTGCTGGTGTGGAGTGTTCTGTGCGAGCTGCCTCTCTGGCTTTTGTGTTTTGTGGTGCAACCATGGCCCACGGAAATTGGTTCCCTTTGATTTCCTATTGGCGCTTGGGGAGCTCCACGGACCAACGTGTCCCTTGGGGCGAGAGGCCCACGGCGCTGGTCAGGCCACCACTCGTTGACGCGTTTTTGGCAAGCCCCTAGTCCTTACATGCACTGCCATCACCTGGTGTCCGTGGTGCGTGTTGCCAAGAGGTGATGAGAGCTGCACGTGACGCGCTTTGCCTGCAGGCGTACAAGGAGAAATTGGCACAGCTGGCTGTTGCATGATGGACATGCTCTGATCATGGCCAGATGGTCTGTACATCAGCTAGTATAATATGAAGTGTGCAGAGAAAGCGCAGGCCTCCGCTTGGTCAGTTGGAAGAGGGCGCCTGCGCGATCTGGGGTCCATCACGTGCGGGGAATGAAGTGTCAATGGTCTCTTGACCGTCCTGCTTCTCCTGCTCCTCCTGGGTCGCTTCCTTCTCCTTGCCGCCCTCTGCCTCTGGTGCTGGTTGCGGATGGGTCTCGGGCACGAGAGGCCCCACGACGCATGTCCGGAGGAGGCTCTCTCCGTTCACCCACTGGTGCGTGGCGTCTATGTGCGCACGTGCAAGTCGAATTAGAACAGACCCGGCTGGTGATGAGCATTCCCAGCTGCACGGCCTGGACATCCTTGCATCGTTGGGAGGAGGGAGTACGTACTAAACAGCCTGGTGGCGTCCTTACCAGCCACCTTGAGCAAAATGGACGCACCTGCATACATTTTGTAAATAATTAATTTTTAAAAATAAAAATAAAAATAAAAATCAACATAACTAGATGAGGGTTGACGCGGTACCGCCAGGGTGGAAGTCGAGGTAGGGGGTGATGTCGTAGACCCTGCCGTTGAACACGATCCACGCATCGTCGGGCTTGTTGTGGGACGCGAGCTCCGAGGGGGTGACCTTGTGCTGCAGCCCGCCCAGGCCGTTCGTAATCTTTCCCGTGGCGCATAGTCGGCCCCAGTCTGCAAGCGTGTGGCCCGGCTTCAGCGGCTCCTTCCTCCTTCGGCCGCTCACCTTCCCTTCCGCCTCCTCCGCCATGGTCGCTTGTGAGACCGGTCTGCTGCTCTCACCAGCTTCGGGGCTGACTCCCTCACAAAATCCCCGTAAGGCAAAGTTAACGAGTGACTCGGTGGTCTCCTCTTCTTCCGTTTGTACAACAACGCGAGCCAACGCACACCAACCACGAGAGTGCGACGTCCACACTCGAATCCTCGTCGTGTTCGTTGGTGATGGACCATCCGCACACACGATCAGCTGGATTGGTGGAGTTGCTTGGTCTCGGGGGACTCGCCGATAGCGGTCACGCAGGCGATGCTGTGCGGGCCGATGAGCCGGTCGTGGTCCTTACGCGGCGAGGACCTGCACACGCCGTCGATGTTGTTGGGGTTGTTGTTGTCGGCGCTGCCGCCGTCGGCCCTCGGGGACGCCTTCTTGGTCGATGCATCCTGCTCCTTCTTCGACGATGACGGCTGAGCCTTTGCTCGCTTCTCTTGCCCGGAACCGCTCCCCGATAGCTTGTTGCCGGCGGACCGCGGGGAGGAAGATGCCTTGGCCTCGCCGCCGGCCAGCGCTTCGTGGTCCTTGGTCCGGGGCGAAGAGGACTTCTTGCCTTCAGCAGCGCTGTGCCTTGGTGATGATTTGGTGGTGGCATCGAGCGTGCAGGCCACGGCCGTACGAGTCGACCTGGGCGACCACGCCGTGCCATCAGCGTTTCGCCGAGACCGAGGCTCGCGTGCGCTGGCGGGCTTTGCAACGTCCACACGGATGGCGGAATCGGTACTTCGAGTAGTCGCTGAGGATGAGCGAGAGGGCAGATCGAGGAAGAGCATGCGATCGCGCTCCTTCTGTCGCTGCACTGACCCTAATGACTTACGCCCAAGCGTCGTGGATCGCTTGGTCTCCTTGCGTGCCTGCCTGGCTGCTTGAACAGTGTCGTTCTCTCCGCCTTCGTCCGCCTCCTTGTTCGTCTCGTCTTCCTGTGGCTTGATGAGCTCGGCCGAGTTACTGAGACCGGGTTTGTCCTGGTACTCGAACCGCTGGAAGATGACCTCATCGATCTCGGACGAGAGACTTCGTAGACGTCCGCCAATGTTCAACCAGTCCCGGTCCTTCGTCTTCTTCTCCTCCGATTCCTTCTTCTGCTTGACTCTGTCTCGTTCCTTTGCCCTGATGCTGAGCTCCTTTCGCTCCTCCCGCTGTTCCTTCTTCTTCCTGTTCTCTTTGATGCGTATTACCTTCTTCTTGAGGGCCTCCCTTTCTTTCTTCAGAGCTTCAATCTCTGAGATCCGAGAAGGTGGAGCGTAAGCGCGTTTGTGATGCCACGTATTAGGAGATTGTGAGTATGGGGAGCGCACCGTCGCGAGCTTCGTTGAGCTGATGGACCGTTACGTCAAGAACGCGTTTCAGCTCGGTTCGTATGCTGACCTCCACGTGGTATTTCTTCTCCCACAGCAGCGCGCTGACGGCGTCGGCTGACAACGGCTTAGTTTCTCCAGCGCCCTCTGCATTGAGGAGCAGTGTCAGTCTGGCATGGAACCTTACACAGACACACAGAGAGATCTCAGGTTAGAGGAGCGTACCCGCGGCCTGAAGCTCCACTTTGAGAGCCTTCATCTTCTCCACCCAGTCTTCCTTGTCTGCTACGGAGCTGAAGACTAGCTTATACTCTATCCACTCTTTGTCCTTTTCCAGCACCCTGATCCCACAATCTGAGAAACGCCACACACCCAGTCACACAGTGAGCACATCACGCATGGCAGTTGCTCGAACGAGCAGGCAGCTCAGCAGTACCCTCATCTATGGGCTCTGTGAGGTCTGAATCCCGCAGATTACGCGTCGAGCGGCCTCGAGGAGAGGAGTAAGCGGGGGCGGGGTTTCGTGGAGAGAGGGCGGCGCCTTCGTTGGCGCTCCGTGAGAAGGTACGCAGACGCACCACACCTGGCGGCGTTGCCCCCAGGCCAGGCGACGACTGGGAAAGCACCGTTGTCGGCCACTCGAGGGGCAAACAAATCAGCTGATTGCCTTCCCACACGTGAAGCACCTTGTAGCCCCTTCGCTTGCCCTTGGCCTTGACGCGGAACAGCGCGATCTTGTCGTTAAACAGAACCAAGTGGGAGTCCTTGTTCTTAGTCTTCTTCTTGCCTTGCAGGACGCATACTGGACCCTCCTTGACGATATGACGGCCCCACTCGCAAAATTTGTACGCCTGGAGAGAGAGCGCACCAGAGCACGCAGCACGGTAAGGGCGTGGGCTTTCGCGGCAGTTGTGTGTAGGTGGCGTTGTGGGCAGTGCGCACCTCCCCGTGAACAAGGGCCACTGCAGTCTGTAGCTCCATAACCTTGCGCAAATTCTCTTCTTGCTGTGCACGATTGTTGACCTGATCCACCACATTCTTGATCTCCTCATACGCCTGAGCAAGCTGCGCGTGCTCGGGATGTTCGACATCGGTGTACTTGAGCAGCGACTAGACATCATTACCGCGCAGAGTAGGGGAATCCGTTAGAGCTGGCCGTTTGGTGTCTCGTGGGAGAAGTGTGCAGAGGGAGAGTGGAGTGGTATGCACCGCTAACAGAAGCGGGTACTTGACCATGCGCTGCAGCGGCGTGATGAGAAATGACTCGAACGAAGAGTTTCTGCATTCAGGATTGTTCAGGCACTCCTAGAGGATGGACCGGGTAGTTGTAAGCTTCAAACCGAACCCAGCCCAGAAAGCCGACGAAAGGGTAAGGGGCATACCTCGAAGAAGTCGGCGATCTTTGGATTCTCGCGAAGGGTGGTGAGCCTCTGCGCCATGCTGATATAGTTGACGCAGTAGTGTGCGTAGTGCTTGAAGAGGTTGGTCCTCTCCAGGAAGATGCGCCCAAGGCCTTCGTCCGAGATCATACCCTGGTCTCTCTTCAACTGCTCCAGCTCCTTTAGAAGTCGGTCTATGTTAGCGACTAGCGAGGGCCAAGAGCAGAAAGGT
>CDFA01026069.1:4374-17267 GCA_000826305.1 Acanthamoeba healyi | reverse complement strand
GAGAGAGAGAGAGAGTACGTTCAGCATGTTCGTATGCACATCGAGCAGCGTCGGGATGTTGGAAAAGAGTGCAGCCGCCTCTTCTTTGGTCAACAGGCCTCGCTCTTTCATTTCGTCCATGAACACCTGCAACCATGCGTGATGGTGAATGAGCAAGCGCGAGCCTTGAGATAAGGACGAGGCGGTAGAGTGTCGTACCTTGGTGATGAGTCGAAGGTCGCGCACGTAGGCACGCTCAGCTAAAACAATTTCCTGTATGGCCTCCTGCTTCTGCCTTTGATAGAGGGGCATGTCCTTGAGCTGCTTGGCTGTCAGCTGGTGGGTCCAGTGCTCGTCGCGCCCTAGTAGCGGCGCCGCGCTCACCGGCCCTGCGCTTGGAGGACCGCTGGGTGGTCCCCCCGACGATTTACGTGCTCTGGGCGGCGAAGACGCTGCTCCATCTGGTCGTGGCCGGTCGCAGCGGTCAGGCTCCAACCAAGCTTTTGCTTGACGCAGGAATCCAACGGGGGGAGGGGGTACGTACTCTCCTGCGCGATAAGTCCCTCTTTGCTGGCGGGAGAGGGGGGAGGGGAGGAGACCTTAGAGCCAGCGATGGGCGACTGTTTCAAGAACTCGAAGCTGATCATTGTCGCACGCACGCCGTTTCAACGAGCACCTCTTGACAGGCAAGGACCAAAGGAAACCCGCTGCGCAGTGACACCGAGGGCGTAGGGGTGGAAGCGAAAGCAGGAGGGGAAGAGAAAGCTTTCAAGATGCAAGAGAGAGAGAGAGAAAAGTCCCTTTGCGCACTTCACCTGATCCTTGTATTCTCTAATAACCGTCAAAAGGCGGTGCAGCAAAACACAGCTGGCGCAAACTCGCAGGCAGCAGCTGCAGACAGATGGTAGGTATTTCAGTCAGCTCGTCGCCCAAACGGTCGCGCACATAGACCATACAAGGATCACTCCTAAAGCGCAAGCTTACCTTATCAGGGCTGGTCGCTGCAAAAACGGACCGGCCGAGATTGGTCTGCGGTCTTTGGGCCTGGCGGTCAGTGCAGGACGGGTGTGTGATGCCGATCACGGGCCTGCGATGGGATCCCTCGTTCTCGCGTCTGGGTCCGTAGCGGCTCGTACTCTCGCTCTTCGACATCCATCCAGTCGCCGCCCGTGGGCGCTGCTTGGCGCTGTCGAATCTGCTGCTGCTCGAGGTCGGCCAGACTTCGGCGTATGGCCTCTTCCACGTCCTCTTCTGTTTGCTCGGTCACTCTCTGCTGGTTCCGCTTCCTCTCGTTCTCCTGTTCCAACGAAAGCCTGATGGCTTCCTTCAAGGCCACGTCCTCTTCGAGTTCGACTTCTCCCTCGATCTCATTCTGCGCCTCGTCGTCGTCGTCAATCACCACCTGCTCAACCACAACCTCGCCTTCGTCGTCGTCGTCGCTGGAAGAGCTGTCCTCGCTGTCGCTGAAGCCATGGATCTTGATCTCCACGCGCGTGGTGCGTTCGGGCTGTACAGGCATAGGCGTTGGCGTTGCAGCTCGGCGCTGGTCGAGAAGGTCAAACAGGCTTCCGCTGCTCCGGCTCGCGGTGAAGAACGGCGAAGAGAATGGGCGAGAAAAGGAGGGCTCGCTGCTCATGGACCAGAAGGATGAACCCGTGCCGCTCCTCGCGTCCCCGCGCCTGCTGCGTGGCGTCATGTCGGCCCACGGGTCGCGCTCGCCGAAGAACTCCTTGAAGACGTCAAACGGGTTGCGGAAGGCCCAGCCTGGACCCGAGCCGCCCCAGCCATCGTCGCTCCAGAGGTCATCGCCGAAGCCATCAGTGTTGCCAAACCACGACGTCGCGCGCCTGGGACGAGCGCGGCCCGTTCGCACACGGTCGTACTGCCGCCTCTTGGTCGGGTCACGCAGCACTTCGTATGCCTCTGCCACCTGCGTCACGCCACCGTGAGACGTCAGGAAGCGACCTGCAGCATTGTGTCATTAGGAGGGAGAGGAGGAGACTTGCCTCTTTGAAGCGTCGCTCGGCCGTGCCTACGTCGTGAGGGTTTTTGTCCGGGTGCCAGCGCACGGCAAGGCGACGATAGGCCTTGCGCACATCTTCATCAGTCGCCGTGTTGGGAAGCTCCAAGATGGCGTAGAAATCGATAGTTGCCATGCGTGTGTAGTGGGGTGTGCTTGCTTGGCTGTTTACTGTCAGCGTTATGGCGTCGTATCCAACGGAGTATGGGCAGACCGACCAGCTTCGCGCGTCAGCTGCTGCAGAAGCACGGTCCTTGGCGCCCGTAGAGCACGCCTGACAGCCCCAGAACGCAGCTGCGTGCAGAAATCTCCATCTCGATTGATTCTGGCGAAAATCGAAAGGTGTCTTCTTGTCGCCTCCGCCAAAACCCGTTCGGCATTCCTTTCATTCTTCTGTCACCTTGCATTCTTCAAATCCTCGTGTGGCCGTTCCTGAGGTTTGGCGCCAAAAAGGGCAGCCGCGAACTGTTGAAGCAGTTCGAACTGGAGGAAGGAGAACGTGAATCCAACCACACCAGCCACCACAGCCAACCCTTAGGTTCCCCAAACACAACACACACAACCATGGTGCGCCCGCCCGAGATTCACCGCTCAATGGCCATATCTTGTGCCAAAAGAGAGATTGCACCAACGCAACCGGTTTGCACCAACAGCAAAGCCAATTTACTTACCACATGTACTCCTCTTTCCCTCGTGCAGTCGATGCAGGAGAACATCTCGCCCGGCACCATCCGCAAGGTCATTGGTGAAATTCGAAAGCTGATGGAGACGCCCATCGATGGCGTTAAGATCATTCCTAACGAAACCGACATCACAGACATCCAGGCCATCATCGAGGGACCTGGTAACGCCCCATCCCATCCCGTAGGCCCTTTGATGTGTAATGCCTTCCTAATCTCGCCCCCGCCCCCTTGTGCAGTCGATACGCCATACCAGGGGGGCGCATTCCGAGTCAAGCTCAAGCTGGGTGCCGAGTTTCCTGCCGCCCCACCCAAGGGTATGCTGCATACCCTTCCCCTTCTAGAGGTGGTTTGGTTTCCTGGTGAGGGCGAAGTGCCGCCTTGCCGCACCACAAGGCCTTCCCACTAACGATGGAATGGAAATGTGACACACGCACTATGCAGGTTTCTTCCTCACTAAGATCTTCCACCCCAACGTGGCCAAGAACGGCGAGATTTGCGTCAACACACTCAAGCGAGACTGGAAGGAGGACCTTGGCATTGGTCACATCTTGCTGGTACGTCTCGCGGAGGCCCTTGGTGTGCTTGGTGACGACCTTGCACTGACTTACAGCTAACTGACCTCCGCGCACACATAACCAGACCATCAAGTGCCTCCTCATCGATCCCAACGCCGAGTCAGCGCTCAACGAGGAAGCCGGCAAGCTGCTCCTCGAGGCCTATGATGAGTACGCCAAGCATGCTCGCTTGTGGACCACCATCCACGCCCAGAAGGACGTTGCCAGCCTGAAGACGGCCACGAAGGACGTGTCTACCACCACCACCACCACGCCCACGTCCGCGGCTGCGCCCCGAGCTGCCGGCGCGGTCAAGTCAGCCACGGCGAAGAAGACAACCGGCACCGCCTCGGCCGCCAAGAAGAAGACCGAAGGTGAGCAGAAGAAGAAGAGCATCAAGCGGTTGTAAGAGACGACCCAAGGCACACACAGTTTTGTACAGCGAGCCGCCATGTAGAAGAGGAGAGTAAAACGTTCGTCTTCACCATCATCATTATGGCTGTTCGAGCATTGTATTCGTTGTTGTTGCTACATGCGGGTCGTTGACCGATCGTTCAGGTGAAGCCTAGAAGTCTTCCGTGTTGGCCGGCCAGAAGGGTTCGACGAAGCGCCCGTCAAGGTGGGCGTCCATGCTGGTGGTGTTGAAGGCAGTCGAGTGGTCCACGAATACCTTGAGCTGGTCCTCGCTCGCCGCGTAGGCGAACCGCTTACACGCCTGGAGGACGCACAGGTCGAGGGGTCAGGCTTGTGCACAACAACGCACCGCACGCGGTGTCATCATGACCTGCCAAGGGAGGAGGCGCACCATGGAGGCGCGAGAGAGGGACTGCTGGTCGAGCCACCAGAAGATGGAGGTGATGAGCTCGACGGGCAGAGGGAAGCTTTCCTCCCTGGCCTGGTGCGGGTTGAAGCCGGTGAAGCTGGGCGTCTTGGGCAGGGCCAAAGGTCGTCGCACCTTGTCCACCACGCTCATCTCCACCTCCTGGAAGTTGAGCGAGAACGACTCGACGCTCGGCGCGTTGTCGTCCTCGGGACCGTTGTCGGCCGACACGGAGAAGCCTGAGACGAAGACCGCTGGGCCCAGCGTGATGCGGATCGTGGTGCGGTCGTAGATTTGCTCGATGATGGCGCGGCGGAAGGGCTTCCGGAGCGAGGTGTGGAGGAAGAGCAGGGGACTGGTGGCGTCGGTCAGCTTGGTGAGGGAGACCTCGCTAATGGACGGCGAGGAAATGCGAGTGTTGCTCTCCCTCACGCTCCGGTAGAAGGCCTCCTCTTCCGTCTCGTCCACGATGATGTCGCCGGCAGCGGCGGCGATGGCCTCGGCCTCCTCCTCGTCATCCGTCAGCTGCTTCTTGGCGGCCTTGGGGGTGCGACGGGACGGAGAGCCGATGCCGACACCAACGCCGAACTGGAACGAGTGAAGGGGTATCCACCCTTCGTAGCCCGGGGTGGTCGCGGAGCCCTGGAGGCCCTCGAGCTTAAGGTAGAAGGCGTACTCCACGCTCTTCTTGTCAGTCGTGCCCACGTCCGCGTTGGTAGCCATTAGCAGTTGTGTTAGTGTGTCTGGTTGTGTTTGTTGGCCTGTGTGCTCTCACAGGTGTCACGTTGCGCTCTTTGCCTGGTCAGCTGTGGGCTGGGTGAAACGTAATTTGCAGTGAAGGCAGTGCTTGTGCCGAGCGAATCACGAAAATGGCGAAAAAAAGAACGAAAGCAAACCTGTCACGTCTGTCACGGCCGACCTGTAGCGCGCGAGGGCGAGTGTCCACCCGCACGCCACGCTGCTTCATCATCCACCACGTTGGTATGTGGGAGCTTTCCGGATGATCAAGCGGCAGGACGTGCGGGTGTTGTGGGTGCTGACGGCATGGCAGGCGAGGAAGGACCGATGTCTTCCTCCGGACTTATCTGTCCCGAGGCGTACGCCCTCGCCGCAGAGCGCAAGAACAACACGCACAAAGAGCCAAAAGGCTGCAGGCTCGGGAGGGAGGAGCGGCTTGACAAAGGGAAGAGGGGCGGAGGGGCGAGGTGCTGACGAAAACAAGTGATACCTTTCTCTTACCCTCTTACATGGTGTGTGATCACGACGAGCTGCGCTGCAGATCCGTATAAGAAGGCTTGTGGCCGTTTACGTACCGCATGCGAGCATTACATAAGACGTACACCCCTCCACCCACCTCTCGCCTGTACCCCCATCCACTCGTACACTCTCCCTAGGGCTCTCTCCTGGTGGTTGGTTGGTCGGTCGCTGGCTGCCGTTGTCCTTGCTTCGCATTGCGCACCCTTTCTCTCACACCATGGTTGTGGCGGTACCTGAGGACGTACGTTCCGTCGCGACTTACCTGCGGTATCTGCTGGCGAGCAAGCGTAGGGAGATCGCTGGAGGTGAGAAGGAGAGTTAGGAGAGGTGGCTGAGCGTACAGACCTTTCTTTGTCGTCCCTGTCGCGGCGGGAAGAGCTCTCACGGCTGCGGCCCCTCTCTCGGTCATCTCTGTACCGGTCGCCTCTATCACGATCGCCACGGTCTCCGCGATCGCTGTAACCATCGCGATCTCCTCTGTCGCGGTCGCTGCGCTCACGGTACCTGTCTCTTTCGCTTCTCTCTCGATCAACGCGGTGATCTCCACCACGGTCACTGTAACTTTCTCTCCTTTCGGCGTAGTCAGATGGGCGGCGCGACTCCGACGGCGCGTAGTCGCTGCTGCTGCTGCTGGATTCGTGCCTGTAGCGCCAAGCCACGGTGAGACCACCATGTGGCGAAAGCGAGGACATGCACGTATGTTCGATGTACCTTGGCTCGGAGGGCTTGGTGCCCGGAGCACGCGGAGCGCGGGAGCTACCAAGGCCACCGCCAAACCGCCTGGGTCTCCAGCCCTTCACGGTGCGACCACGCTCCACATCCACCAGCACTCGACGCCCATCCACCTTCTTGCCATCGGCCAGCTTGTAGGCGTCTGCAGAGAGAGAGAAAGAGATAGCAAAGAGGCAAGGTTAACAAAGAAGAAGCAGCGCTCCGCAGCAGCGTGATAGGTGGAAGTACTTCTCATGTCCTTCTCCTTTTCGAACTCGATGAAGGCATAGCCTCGAGATTTGCCATCCTTGTTCTTGACAAGCGTGACCTTCTTGACGGGGCCGTACTCTTCGAACTCCCTCTTGAGGCGGCGTTCGCTTGTGTCGAAAGCCACCCTGGCCACGAACAGAGTCTTGTAGGCATCTCCAGTCACTTCCGAGTTCTCGTGTGGGTCCCCTGTCCCCCAAATTGCGTGTCAATTAAATGGCAATTCAAATGCGCTCGGGGGGGGGGACGACTTACAGGATGCGAGCTGTTCCGTAATTCGCTGCTGATTGGCAGTGTCCTTGTCCTCGCGCTTCCTCTTCTTCCTGGTCTCCTTGGTGTCTGGCCTGGGGGGCTGCGGGGGCGGCGTCTCCGAGGGATCTTCGAATTCCGCGAGGCAGGCGGACACGCCCAGGTACTGCGGCAGCTTCCTCTTCTTGAGATCGGGAGGCGGCAGATACGGGATGGGCGGTCTGGCCTGAAAGAGGGCCAGAAGATTGGGAGGGAGGAACTGCGTCATCTTCTTCGATCCAAGTACGCTCGAACGATTTCACGCCTCCTTTGGCCCAAAGGCCAACTTTTTCGCAAATATTTCAAATTCCTGCTTGGCAAGCCGAAGATCTTTGATGGAGGAAGGTAGGGAGTACGCTCGGGCGAGGAGATGCCTAGCGGACAACGTCGATCTGCTGACGTCTCCGGTGCGTCTCGATACCGCTGCCACAGATAAGATGCCCGCATCCGTTCTGAAGCACGCCCTAGCAAAGGGTGCGCCCCCCCCCCTCCCTCCCTGAGGAGACGCTTTGCTGCAGCTCGACCCTTGCGTGCCAGCAGCTCGTGTCTTATGTGGGTGGCGCGGCGCGCGTGCATGAAGAGCAGTAAGCGAGCTGCTTGCACAGAAGGGCCAAGCGGCATTCGATGACGAGAGCCAGGAGTCAGTGCTCTTGGCCATCACAAAGCGACGAGCCGAGCACGACCAAGCACAACGGCAGCTCAAACGCAAACGACAAGAGTACCACACCTTCTACTGCTATCCATATGTTGTTGTTGTTGTTGCTGCGGCAAGAGCTGCTGAAGCGTGACCCACACGCAGCGATTGCTCACTGCCTCTTCGCGCATGCATCAGGTTCCGCCTGGAGGACTTCCCCCGAGAGTGGCCGCAAGAAGCGGACGTCTCACCGCAGCTTCGACAGCGGTATCGGCACCTCTTCCTCGGGGAGGGGGACGCGTGCACTCTGAGCGTTGCCCACGCCCATTGCTCGCCCGTCTGACTCAATCGTTAGGTACATCAAGCAGCGCAAACGAATAGCCATCTACGTCAAGGAGATGAACGACGTCCGCAAACGGAGGGACCAGTACAGGGTATCTGCGCAGTCTTACCATCGGGGAGCTGGGACGAGCTCCAGCGCTGAATGAGATCTCGCTGTGTGGTGTGTTGTCGCAGAATGTGCTGAGCGTCACCGCCCGAGCCGATGTGAGCCAGCTCAAGGTGGCAACAGAAGAATCTCTGGCGTCTGAACTCAAGACGACCAAGAAGCTGTGTACGCCTGGCAACCCATAGGTTGTGGCCCAATGCCCCTAACACAGCACCGTTGCTTCCCCACCAGTGGAGGCCATACAGGACAAGCTGGCTACGGCCCCGTTGACCGAACTGCGACGCAAGGCTCGGCGTGTGCGTCCGCCAAGCAGCGGCTCGGAGACGGACGGCGTGGACACCACCAACCACGCTTTTGTACAGTTCCTCTCACCCAACAGCAGCGGCAACAACAACGAAAGCGCCTAAGTGTCAGGAGCTCTCGTCTCAGCGCATGACTCGCCACCACCATTAGTGCAAGCAGGACCTGTACTACACCTTTTCAACCATAACCGGTACGGTGTTGTACGCAGCTGACAGTGAGGGATAGGATCAAGCTCGTGTGTGTTGAGACTGTTGACTGTGCAATGAGAATGTTTAATGGATGCAGGGTGTAAACAAATATTGAAGGTGCTGCATGTGGATAGATGAAGAGAAGAGGAAGAGGAAGAAGGGGAAGCTGATGAAGGGTCTGATCTAGACCCGGATCGCCTCGGTCGCAAGCGTAAGCTCGGGCACGCTTTAGATGTGCTTGAGCTCGGTGCCCTGGCGGACCTCATCAAGGAAGCCCTGACGATCCCAGGTCTTGAGGTGGAGGTTCTTGTCAAAGGCCGGGGTGGACTTGTCCTCGGTGTCGACGTGCTTGAGGTCGGCGCCCTCCTTGATCTCGCTGAGGAGATGCCTCTTGTCGAGCTTGGACAGCTGGATGGGCTTCTCGGCGTCGATCACCGGCTTGGACTTGTCCGCGGTCTCGACGTGCTTGAGGGCGGCGCCCTCCTTGATCTCGTTGAGCAGGGCGTTGAAGTCGCCGCTGCTGCTCGTGCTGTAGAGGTCGAGGCGCGGAGCCGACCGGTCGCAGATCTCAGAGCTGGGCACCTCGTGGAGAGTGCGGAGGGCGCCCTCCTTGTTGAGGTCCTCGAAGAGACGCTTGCGCGGCGACTCCTTGAGCTTGAAGTCCTCCTTGCTCAGGCTAAGGCTGCGCATGAGACCCTTCTCCTTGGGGCTGCCGACCTTGTTGAGCTGCCACTTGCCGCTCGAGATCTCGTTGAGCAGGGGCTTGGCGTCCCAGGTCTTGAGGTGCCAGTTCTCCTTGAGGCTGCCGCCGACAAAGTCGCTCAGCGGGCGCTCACGGGTCTCGACGTGGTTAAGGCGCGAGCGCATGCGGTCGAGGCCGCCGACGCGGCCGACCTCGCTGACGATCTCCTGACGGCCGATCGAGTAGCGGGCGTTCATCTCGGACTCGCGGTTGGTCCAGCCGCTCTCGCCGCCGCCCATGGCGCGGTACTGCGCGAGCTCGGCCTCGCCGCGAAGCTTCTGCTTGTGGCCCTCCTTCTCCATGCTCTCGTCGCCCATGAGGTGGCCCACGGTCTCCTTGACGCCGCCCATGAGCTGGTCCTTGTAGCCGGCGACGATGGCGGCCTCGTCTGAGATGGTCTCCTTGACGCCCTCGACTGTCTCGGCGCTGAAGAGGTGGCTCATGCTCTCCCTGACGCTCTCCATCGTGCCCATCATGGACTCGATGTTCTCCTGGCCGATCAGGTTGGTCACGCTCTCCGTGACGCCGGCCATCGTGCCCTTGACGCCCTCCACGTATTCGTTCATCGAAGACATGCTGTTGTTAGGTTGTGTGTGGTGTTTGAGATAGTAGTGGTGTGATCTTGCACTGCTGCGGTTGTAGTTGTAGCTGGTGTTGTTGCTTGAGTTGAATGAGGAAAGAGAGCTGCAAGACGGTCCCTATTTATCAGGGACGGTCGGGCAAGGGGCAGACGAGGTCTAAGAGGTGGAGGGTGAGGGAGGTGACGGAGCAAGCGGGGAAGGCGAGCAAGGTCGTGGATGATCCCTGGCGGATGGGCGCCCCTTCTTCCTCGCTTTTCGCTCGCTTTCTGCCAGGTTCTGGTGGACGCTCGCCCATTGGCTTATCTGGAACTCCAAAACTGCGTCATTCCTGGTATGTCAGGAATGATGTGGTGGCCTGCCCGGAAAACCACCAGGCTTGGTGCCCCTGCGAGCAGGGAGACTTGAAGGATCGGCCTTAGGGAAGCGAGAAGGAGGGTCAAGGCAGGAAGAGAAGGAGTTCTTTCACGGCTTCTTCGTGCGAAAGGAGATCTGGCCCTTCCCAATCCGATCCCGCTTGTCGTTGTGGTTTGAGAGAATGCTTCTTCTTTTTCTTGTTAGTTGGCGAGTGTGGGCGAGGTTGGTGGCGATACCTCGCCGTGAGTGGCGTGGCTGGCCGTGCCGGCAGAGTCTCTTGCGTCTTCCCGTCGGCCGCCAGCAGCAGGACCGCTCGGTGCTTGAAGTGGTCGTTCGTGCTCCTGCCGCCAGGCTGCCACCAACTGCTCCTTTTCCTGTTGCGTGGGTGGGCCTGTGTGAGACCGCCGAGCTCTCTGCACCCAATGTCGCCGCGTGGTGCACATGGCAGACGTTGAAGGTGAGGAAGAGGAAGAGGCTGCACCTTCTGTTTGCGTGCGCGAGAGTCCTTGCTGGCGAGGACGCTGACAAAGACGAAGAAGATGACAAGCATGCCGATGGGATTCAGAACGAGGCGTTGGACGCGGTCCCCGAGCTGCTGTAGGCGCTCCTTGGCCTCCATGCGGGGCGCTACGTCGCCACTGGACTGTTGCTTGGGCCGGTAGTGCGGGGGCAGGTGAGAGCGAGGCGCTCGCGTGGCGGAGGGAGAAGGGCCCCTGCCGGCGGTCTTGGAGGCAAAGGATCGAGAGGTGCCCGTGATGAGGGCGGGCATCACGCCGCATGCGGCGGACCAAGGAGTGCGGGTGGTGCGGAGGGGGGCAGAGAGCAGGGAGGGCGACCTGCACCTCGCCGCCACCAACGAAGCGATTGACAACAATTTCGACTGTCGTGTTGCAGCCAGCGGTGTGGCAGAAATGACCGTTGAGGCCGTGACATGGCGAGCAGCCGTGGCCAACGTAACGTTACGCAGACCCGCTGCGGAGACGCTCGACACCACACCCCTTCTCATCTTGTGATTTGATTAAAAATAAAATACTTTTTTATTTATCATTTTGTTCATCGTGCCTCGCGGGAGGACCCTTTGCCTCAGTGGCTGTGGCTGTGGTTGTGATCGTGTCCACAGGCCCCGCTCTCGCCCTCACAGCAGCCCTCGCTGGCCTGCTGAGCGGCCCTGTAGGTCGAGCTCATGCACCAGAAGATCAGATTGTACCTGTGCATGTGTGGTGGACAGATGTATTCAGATTTTGGGCCTCGGCTGTGCTCACGTTTGCACATACACAGACGGATGATGCACTGGAGGTGGTGTCCGTACCGATCGCCGCTGATGATGGATTTGGCGCCGTGCCGGTGCTTGCCTTGATGCAGGAGAGCCTTGCCGGGCTTGTGCGTGTACTCCCAGTTCTCGTCGTGTGTTGTCGGATCGTTGAGCAGACCTCGGAAGTACAAAGTGCCGCCTGTGGCGCGAACAGGCGATGAGTGTCCGACATCATCCTCGCCTTTACGGCGCCGGGGCCAGCGGACATACCTTCGAAGTCCTTGCCCAGACATACGTTCAGCGTCACCTCCGAGTCATCAAAGTGGAAGTCCAGCTTCTTGTCTTCCTTGAGCTTGTACTGAACCTGCATGTGGACGGGATCGTTAAGCATGTGTTGTTGGCAACCGTAAAGGGGAAGGGGATAGCTCGCACTGAAAGGATACGTACAATGAAGCCGTGGTGATAGTCGAGAGACGCTCCGCCCACTTGAGGGTAGAGGATGGAGGAGAATGGAATGATGTACTTGGTGCGCAGGTCGTCGAGCATGGGAGTGAAGCCGATCTCGTCGAGGATGAGACCATAATTGTTCATTGAGTTGGGCCGCATCACAGGCAGCCCGGACTTCTCAAAGCTCTCCACCTCTTCAATGAGCTCTCTGCCCAACGCAGTACGATACGATGTCAGCACAACGATCAGCTGCGACCATCTATGGTCGGTTTAGGAGCAAACCGACGGGGAGGACGCACTCGCAGAACTTCATTGTGAACACCTCCAGCGAGTAGATACCAGAATCAGTCTCTTTGTGCAAGAAGGACAGCAGAGCTTCCTTGGAGCCGTCCTTCACCGCCTTCACGAGCTCGGGCACCAGGTGATCCTAAACGTCGGGGTGAAGAAGAGTGCACAGAGCGTGTCATGATCAGGAGGCAACGCTCGGTTCCTTCGTGGCACGAAGTGGTGATGAAAGTGGCGATGCCATGGCGTGTCGTGTACCTCGGACAAGGTGTAAAGGTGAGGATGGCGCGGGGTATAGAGCTCGCGAATGAGCGCCAGGCGTGCCTGCTTCATCGCCTGCAACCTTGTCATCATGACCTCCTGCGTGTAAAGCGGGGCCTGCAGGTCTACACGTGTGAGTGCGACGCAGTCCTCAAGTCCTCTGACGCGCTAACAGAGCGCCACGCACGACCGCAAAAGCTCAGAGCTCACAGCAAAGGTGAGGCGCATACGTGCGGTTGGCCGTCAGCGCCCTCATCGTCGTCGTTGTCGAGGGCAGCGAGCTGCTGCTCGTCGGCGACGAGGTACTTGGTGTCGGTGCGCAGCTGCGGGTAGTTGCCGCTCGCATCGGGCTCCACCTCCTCCGAATCCGCGGCATCCAGCACTATCACTCCGCCCACCGTTTGAAACAGGGCCTCTAGCCGCTGCTGCGTCACGAAGTGCCTCGCCAGCCTCAGCCCGCCGAATATGCCGTGCAGACTCTCGAAGCTGATTAGCTCGTTCTCGCTCTGTGCAGTCTCCATCTATCCTTTGTGCGTTCTGGCTTTGGCCTTTGGTTTGTTATTGTTTTCGACCCGTTTCTTTCCTATTCCTTGAATTCCTTTTATTTTCTTTAGGATGTTGTCGGATTTCTGTTGGAATATGTTTTCACGAGGCACAATATTCTTCTAACCACGGATTGGCTGGGCGATCCTCCTTGCTGGCGGTTGGTCAGCGATCTCGTTAAAAAAAAAAACTAATTTGGTGACGCGCGAACACGAGAGGACAAAGGGAGAACACCTCGAACCGCAAGGCCTCTTCATTTCCAAAAGCCGCCTTTTA
>CDFA01026067.1:0-15453 GCA_000826305.1 Acanthamoeba healyi | reverse complement strand
CAGAGACCACTTCGACGAGCAGCGAGTGCACGTGCTGGGACGCGAGGAGATGTATCCGGTGTGGCTTGAGCAGATCAGGGAGTTTGACCGTTCCATGGGCCTCGGCATCTTTGCTCTGCCTGAATAAATTCGCCTCCCTTCTCTCTGTAGCAAACTTGCTCAGTCGAGGGAGATCTCCTTGAGGAGCGACTTGAGCTCCTTGCGTTCGCTCATCCACCGGTCGAAGCCCTTGGTGTCCGTGTCGGACTCGCTCAGATAGGCGTTGAACGCCACCAGGTAGAAGTACCGCTGCAGGGCGACGACGGAGAGAGAGTTATTGGCATGAGTGCTCACAGATCATCTAGAGGGAGCACGCCCTGCTACGTACATCGAGATAGGAGATGGCTCGCTCCTTGTTGAACCTGTACTGCAGCTGATTGCCGTGCTCACTGCAGGTGATGACGACGTTGCAGCTGCCGCGTCAGCGCTCGACGCATCACACGCGGATGCACACGTTGTAGAGAGTGAGTGGAGGGACACGAACTAGGATTCTTCGGTCTTGACTTTGTACTCCTTGATGGCGTGACGCAGATTCTGCATGACGGAGCAGGCGTCGATCGCCACGTCCGTTCGTCTCTTGATCTCGGCTCCGTTGTTGAACACACGGATCAGACGCAGGATGATCTGTTTGTTGTTGTCATTGCCAACAAGAGGCTTCGTCAGCACCCCTCTGCACGTACTGAGTTGCACTAGAAGGCCCATCAGGCCACTTCGGCGCGTGCGCACCTTGTAGTCGCCGTTGTGGTAGCTGATGCCGAGCTCCTTCTTGAGAGGCGAGATGGACGAGTGATGGCCGTGGCCTCTGAGCGCGGCGGGCACTGTCTCGCGGTGCGCCTCCTCCTCCAGATGCAGCAGACTCTCCCTGGCATTACGTGCGGTAAGTTGACGCAACGAAAACGTGAGGGTGCGTGGCGAGGGCAAGCAAGCAATTACTTCGGTGGTGGGAGGAGCTCAGGATAGCGATGGACGGCGCCCATGCACGCGACGACCATGCCCGTCGTGGTACGGCCACGGCCTGGAGCGCACATACAGACGACGTGAGTGAACGGAACGAACGACAGGTCGTGTCGGCTCGTCGTAACGCACCCATCTGGCAATTGAACACGATGTGGTCGTGGGCAGTGATTGACTTGAGCCGCTTGAGCAACTCGTTGAAGTCCTTCTCCTCGGGAGCCCTGCGCAGACACACGGTTTGCGAGTAAACACTCAGCTCAGAATGAGGTGAAGCCGGTCCGGTGCTTGACGGCGCGTACCTCTCGTCGGTGATGGGAATGCGCTGGTAGTCCACCACGTAGCCTCGCTTGTTGACGCTCTCGTAGACCTCGCGCAGCGTCAGGACGGTCTCTGCTGTTACCTACGATCGCGGTGGACTGTTAGCCCTCTCGCTGCAGAGAATTAGAGACGGCCACAACCGTGGCAGTTACGGACGAACCTGTTCCCAGTTGCCCACCAAGCGGCCATCATCGGACTCCTCGTGGATGAGTACACGTCCGTCGTACTTGGCCGCGTCCTATTGAGCAGGCATATCCACTCTGCCGGTCAGCGACCACGCCAGCGCGTGTGGTGTGTGTGTGTGTGTGTGTGACGAAAGAGAACGGAGTTGAAGGAGGAATGGGGCACCTGGAGAATGTCGGCCTTTAGTCGCTGCTCCATGGCCTCCACCTCACCGGGCTCGATGCCGGTGATCTCGAGGTTGTTGAAGGGCATATCCTGCTGCCGCACCACGAACGGACGGTTGTTGACGTAGATAATAGGCTCTGCACCACGGGACGGAACGAGTGAGTGAGCGAGTGAGTGCCCGTTGAGTGTTGGCAGTCGCAGGTTAGACGGCGCACAAAGCACGCACCTTCACGAAGGTTCGTCCATACAACAGTCGGCGGCCTGCTCGGGTCGCTGGGGGTAGCCGCAGCCAGCGACGACGGACGCTGAGGCTGGGTGCGCAGATGGTCCAGCAGATTGACCACGCCTGGACGCCATATGCGACGGGTCAGCTCCGGAATCGATGCGGCGGAGGCAGAATTGCACGCGCGCACAGCACAGTGCAAGTGTGTACCTTCGATGGTACACTGTGCGACTCCGTAAACGTTTACGTCGATGCCCTCCACGCGACGGAAGTTGGGCGCGCCGTTGAGGCGAGGCAGCAACCCCTTTCGCTGACAGCCGGGGAAGTGGTCGGCCTTGAGTATAGTGTTGGTCACCAGCACATCGCCGGTCCGGTCCATGATGGCCTGCCTGATCTCCTCCTCGAGCCGAAGCTTGCTGGCCGTCTCCAATCCCTTGTTCCGCTGCTGCTCCTCGTCCCCCTCGGCCGCTGCTGCGCTTCCCGCAGGCGCCTCGCTCGGCTGGAGCTGGTCGTGGAGGACGATCTTGACCGCCTGTTGCGGGTTGGCGTGCATCTGGTGCGTGAGCGTGGCGATCTCGCTCTTGGTCTTAACCCACTCGGAGAAGGTGAGCGGGAATCCGGCGGCCATCTGGGTGGAGAGATAGCTGTTGAAGAGGAGTAGGTAGAAGTAGCGCTCGAGGTAGTTGGTGCACATCCGGTCAAAGGTCTCCTGATGCGTGCGATCCTCGGTGTACTTCTTCTCGTGCGCCATATCGGCCACCACGTCTCGCACCTACGTAGGCAGAACGTGACTCAGATGAGAGACCGCACGACTTCACACTGGAACGTGGGGATCACACGCACGTTCGTAAGGCTTGCACAGCTGTCGACGGCCAAGTCAAGCTGCTGCTTGAGGAGTTGACCTGCGATTCGTGTGTGAGCGAATGCACCTACAGTAGAGAGGCTTTAACGTACCTTGGTTCAAGGTGCGAACGAGTCCCATGATGGCGGCATACTCGCCGCGCCTGTCTCTGCGCCGGTCCTGGGCGGAGGCGCCGGGCAGGAAGCCGGGCACGAAGGGCAATCCGCTCTTCTTCAGGTTGGACCACATCTGGATGAGCACAGCAGCCACCATACCCACAGTCGACCTACCGCCCTGTTCGTTGCAACACGCATCAGTGACGAGACCATCAGATCGCGTAGCGCAACCACACTTGTGATGAAGCAGACGTGTGGTGTGGTGGAGGGACGTACTCCCTGCTGGCAGTTGAAGACGATGTGCGCGTTCTCGGGCGCCGCAGCCAAGATCTTGGTGAACTCGTTGTAGTCCTTCTCCTCGGGCGAGCTGCAGTGAGGGCGTGCGTGTGCGATGCGTGAGTGACACCCCAAACAAAGAGCTTCGCAGGAGGTACGAGAGGGAAGCTGCAGGATTCATACCGCTCGGGCGTGACAGGGACGCGGTAGTAGCTGACGGAGCGAAGGCCCTCCACCCTGGTCGGCGACGACTGCGAGGGCATGACCTTGGCAAACACCTCATTCGTAGTCTCGATGGCCGGGAGGCCGGTCTCGCTGTTCACAGCGACAGTGAGCCACGACGAGACCACCTAGCCATGGGCCGGAGCCAGTCATGGGTCAGCGATCTCGGGATGCACATAAGGGGAGGAGGGCAAGGCCAACGTTGAGCATTGCGCACCTGCTGCAGGTCCGTCTCATCGTGCACGAGGATCTTGCCGCCGTAGACCGCGCACTCGCGGATAAGATCCTGCTTGAGCCTCTGCTCCATCTCCTCCAGGTGTTCGGGTGCGATGCCCTCGAAGCTGCCCAGATTGCTGAACGGGTGCTCGGCGTCCCTCAGCACGTAGGGCGCCGAGTTGATGAAGATGATGGGCTCCTCACGCAGGTTGATCCAAACAACGTCCACTTCTTTTGACCTGACCAGTGCGAGCAAGCGAACGAAAGGACGAGATAGTGCGGCGTTAGCACGTCACAGCCGGCGTAGTGTTTGCTGTACTCTCAGAGACGTACGAGTCCTTGGCACGTTCCAGATCGACGAGGTGGGAGATGACCTTGCGCGTGCCCTCCACGCTTGATTGTCCCACGCCATGGACGCGATCATAGCCTTCCGCCGAACGGAAGTTGCACACGTCCTGCCACAGCAGCAAGTGAGCAATGGACGGCCGTCGTTGCGAGAACAGTGGCGAAGAGCACTGCACGATACCTGGCTCACGGCAACCAGCTTGGCGTTCTCGCCATACTTGGCGCGGTTGTACTGGTAGAGGTCGGCCTTGATCATCATGTTCTTGCTGAGCACGTCGCCCTTGCGGCTCCGTACCACATCGTCCCCTGAGTTGTCCAGGTAATTATCGGCACCCAGTGATGTAGTCGCGCGACGCGTTGCTTCATCAAGGAGCTCCTCCACCTCCTCCTCGAAGGAGTCCCCCTTCCACTGCTTGGCCTTACCTTGTGGTGCGAGGAGATGGCCGGTGATGCGCAGGGCCTTGTTGGGGTCGGCCTTGATCTGCGCGAGGATGCTGTTGATCTCCTCTCTGCCGGCAAGCCACACGCTAAAGGCCACCGCGAAGTGGAGCGGCGCTTGCTCGGACAGATAGGCGTTGAACACGATCAGGTACACGTATCTCTCCAAGAGGGAGGAGGCCTGGCTCAGATAGATCTGGCTCTCCTCAGGCAGTCGCGTTTGCTCGTATCTGTACAACGCACGCACGCACGCACGCACGGGTCATCGTGAATCTCGGCGATGTCGCGTTGGGAGAGGGGCGCGTGACGAACCTGAGCCTGTAGTCCAGCACGACCTCGCGCAAGTTCTGCAGCAGTTCACAGACATCGATCGCCAAGTCGACCTGCATGAACGCGTCGTGGGGAGTTTAGGTAAGCTGGCAGGTGGAAGAAGAATGGGGAAGGCTGCACTCACCTCGAGCTTGGTCTGGTGCCCGTACTTGAGAGTCCGAATTAGGTTCATCACGGGCTTGTACTCTCCATTGCGGAACGACGCGTAGCCATCGACGTCGCTGTGCCTAAACGTCGCGTTGGTCGATTCATGACATTAACAACCGCAACACACGGTGTTGAGGTCGTGAGCGCCTTACCTGACGCTCTCTCGCTTCCAGTTGGCCGACTCGAGATAGGAGACGAAGCGCTCGTAGCTGTGGATCTTGGAGGGAGTCTTGCGAACGCGCGCCTTCTTCTCTCCGCTGGAGAGGATGTCCTCGACCAGTTTGGCCTCGAGTTCGGTTTCATTGTTGTCGTCATCGCCTTCGACATAGTGAGCCGCCAGCGGCTTGTTGACCAGCTTGCACCATACGTACATCAGCGAGGCCATCACCATGCACATGGTCGACCTGCCTCTGCCTGCACCACACGCATGCAGCAGCAACAGCAGCACTGTTACCACTGATCACATACGTGGCTTGATCGCCAGGTGGGAGGGCACACACCCATTTGGCAGTTGAACACGAAGTGGGTCTGCTCGTCGATCGACTTGGCCATGTCCACGAACGAATCGATCGCTTCGTGGCTCGCAAAGTGTTCGGCGTTTATGGGAATACGCCAATAGCTCACCTGAGGTGACGACGTACATAGATCAGCGGGTGCAGTTCAATCCAGTCCAGCATTGCAGCATATGAGACGAGCGTACTCTGTAGCCCTCGTTCTGAAGGGTGAAGAAGATCTCCTTGGGCGTCATGACGCTCTCGGATGAGATCGCTTCCCACATGGGGCAGGCGCACTGTATGATGTGAGAACGATCCATTGATCAGGTTCAGCAGTGAGGCACGAAGGCCTCACGAAGATGACCGGGCCCGAACCTCATCGTCAAGTTCGTCGTGCACGAGGAGGTTGCCTTGGTAGCGCGAGGCTTCGGCCAGGATGTCGGCCTTGAGTCTCTCCTCCATGTCTTCCAGATTGCTCAGGCTCATTCCTGATCAGCACAACACGCCACACGACACTGCAACGTCAGAGCGCGAGCTACACCCTATCACGCACTCTGCCCAGAGAACGATGCGGTGTACCATGGTAGGCGGTGAGATTGCTCAGCGGGTGCTCGAACTCGCGCAGCACGAACGGGCGCGCGTTGATGTAGATCACGGGCTCCTCGCGCAGGTTGCACCACACGACCTGCTCGGCCCGGTTCGGGCGGGCCAACACCCTGTTGAGCACCGCGCGGATGCCAAACAGCGACGGCTGCGCCACGCCCGACACCGGCAGCGCTGGCACCTGCACACGGCCACCACACCAGTTAGGCCAATTTATAAGTGTTTAAATAAATATATTTATTAAAATGATGCTCTAAATGATCATTTATTTAAAAATTGCAGATAACTAAATTTTTAAATAAATGTTTAAAAAATAAAATAAAAAGAGCGTACGGTGCGGAAGTTGGGGGCGCCAGAGAGGCGGAAGGGCACGGGGCTCTTCTGGTGGCCGCCCAGCCAGTGGTCGGCCTTGAGGATGGTCCCCTTGTACAGCACCTGGCCCGTGCGCTTCGCAACCACCGTTTTCTCCCCCTCCATCATTCCCACTGCAAAAGTCCTTTGGTCCTGCGGTGTGCACCACCACGAGAAGATCAAAGACTTGAACAAGAAAAACAAAACAAAAACAAAACAAAACAGTATAAAAATGTTTTCATCAATATTTTCTTGTTTCCTCGTCGACAGAAACATCGGGAAGAAGCCGGGGCAGCGGAGGATTACGAAAGAGGGTGCCGGCGAGGACGAACGGGCCGAGAGGGAGTTCCGAGAAGGCGAGAGGGAGACCACACACCGTCAGCTTTCGTGTGCGCCACCCCCCAATAACGCAACACTTACCACACACACACACACACACAGACAGCGAACCGGCGCACGCCAGGATAACTAAACCACCATCAACACTCGCGCACGCAGAGCTGCCAGCGAGAGACAAAGAGCGAGAGCTGCGAGACGTAGAGTGAGTAAGAGAGAGAGAGAGAGAGTGAGATGGTGTACACAGGCATAGTGCAGAGGGTGGGACGGGCGCGGTACGTGTGGAGCAAGCATCAGCTCGAGGTGCACGCGCCGGGCTTCTTTGAGCGGACGGCCGTGGGCGACTCCATCAGCGTCAACGGCGTGTGCCTCACCGCCGTCACCTTCACCGACGACGTGGCCTACTTTGGGGTCATGCAGGAGACCCGCGCCCGCACCAACCTCGCCCCCGAGCGCGACGATGGCGAGCAGCAAGCGCAAGAAGGGACTGAGGCCGCAGCTCCGGAGTGGCGTGAGGTCAACCTGGAGCTGTCGCTGCTGCTCGGCCAGCAGGTGGGCGGACACTTTGTCTCGGGCCACGTCGATACGGTGGCGCCGCTGGGCGAGGTCGTGCCCAACTCCGACGGCTCATGCGACCTCTGGATCGACCTCGGCCGCCGCCGCGTGCGTCACATCCCACTGTCCACCACGTCGTCGTCGTCTGCAGAGCATGCGGATGATCATCGCCAGCGGCTGCCGGTCGTGCACAAGGGCTCGATCTGCATCGACGGCGTGAGCCTGACGGTGGCCGAGTGGCGCGAGGACGAGGAGCGGTTCAAGGTGTGCCTCATCCCGCACACGCAGGCCGTGACGACGCTCGGCAAGAAGCGCGCGGGCGACGAGGTCAACATCGAGTTTGACCGCTCGCTCAAGACGATGGAGGGCGCCGAGACGTGGGCGTGGACGGCCGAGTCGGCCGACGACGTGGCCGAGCGCCTGCGGCGGCAGGACGAGGACTACATGCGGCAGGCCATCGCGCTCGGCGAGAAGGGCCGCTATACGGCGCCGCCCAATCCCTGGGTGGCGTGTCTCATCGCCAAGGACAGTCGCATCCTCGGCAGGTAACCTCCTCACACTCACTCCACGGCCATGGCGTGTGCGCCAGCGCGCTGATGATCGCACACACGCACACACGCACACACGCACAGAGGCTTCCATGCCAAGGCCGGCACGGCGCATGCCGAAGTGAAGGCCATCCAGAACGCACTGGACAACGGCGCCACGGACGCCGACCTGAAGGGTAACTGACTTACACTCGCACTGACTGTCGATGCGGATGGGCCGGCAGCTAACCGTTTCGCGTACTTGCTGGCGCACAGGGAGCACGTTCTATGTGACGCTGGAGCCTTGTCATCACACCGGGCGCACGCCGCCGTGCGATCGTAAGCTGCTCGAGATCGGCGCCTCGCGAGTGGTCATCGCCTTCGTTGACCCCGATGACCGCGTCAACGGCCAGGGCATCAAGTGCGTCTCATCTCGCATCAAGTGCGCGCGCCGTGAGTCATTTGCTGATCCTGTCATGGCGGCCGTGGTGGTCGTGGTGGTGAGCAGGCTGCTGCGCGAGTCCGGAGTCGAGGTTGTGGTCGGAGTGTGCGAGCAGGAGGCCAAGCAATCGCTCCTTCCGTTTGTGCACCAGCGCTCCAGCGGCAAACCCTACGTGGTCATCAAGGCGGCGATGAGCCTAGACGGCCGAATCGCCTGCGAGGACGGCACCTCGCAGTGGATCACTGGCGAGAGCGCACGACAGGACGGACACAGGTACTACTGCTGGCGTCAAGGTGTCCTGCTACCACGTGCGCCACAGCCACTCACAGGCTAGTGTGCGTGAGTGTAGGCTGCGAGCAGGTTCGCAAGCGATCATCGTGGGATCGAACACAGCGCTCAAGGACAGGCCACGACTCAACGTGCGAGGCGTCGCCGGCGCTGAGGACGTGACCCCTTTGCGCGTGGCGCTGGACTCGACGGGCAAGATCGTCGACGGCCCGCTGCTGGACGTCTCGCTCGGCGCGACGCTCATCTTCACCTCGGACCGCGTCAAGGACGACGTGGCCAAGCTGTGGAGCGACAAGGGCGTCGACGTTGTCCGCGTGGGCGAGAAGGACGTCGGACAGGGCCTGGACCTCGACCAGGTGCTCACCGAGCTGGCCAAGCGTGGCATCCTCCAGGTGCTGATCGAGGGCGGCGGCAAACTGCAAAGCCGATTCCTCGCCGAAGACCGCGCGGACAAGGTCGTCCTCTACTACGGAGCTAGATTCCTTGGCGCTGGTACGGCCCCTCCTCTCCTTCTCGTTGCACGCGTGCCGTGTCGTTGCTGCAGCGTGTCGCGGTGTGCTGACGTGTCGCGTCTCTCCTCGTGACGATCAGGCGGACTGCCGTGGGCGCAGGAGAAGGGCTTCAACGCGGACACTATCGCCACGGTGCGGTCGTGGCAGCTTGAGCGGGTGCAGCAGTTTGGCAACGACGTCTGCCTCGAGTACACCAAGCCAAGCCACTAACATGCAAAGTTTGCTCCACCCTCTCCTCACGCCATGCAGATGACACACAAACACAGAAGACCCACACATCCCAACCCTCTTCACTCCTCGGGCCTGAGAGGGATCTTGATGGTGAAAACTTGATCGTATGTGCATTTGTTTCTCTGTATCTTGATGTGAGGTAGTACTACTACACAAAGCAACGTCCTGCTGCTGTCGCGCATGGCGCGAGTGCATGCATCAACCTGGTCCCGCAGGCGCCTACCGAAGAGGCTACCGTAGTTAGCACGGAGGGTCGCGCTCTCCGGTGGCTGGATGCACGTGGGCTTCTTAGGCGTTGTTGCCGCCGACTGAGTCCTCGGCGTCGCTGCTGGGGTCGTACTCGTACTTGTAGTCGGACGTGCCGCCATGCTCGGGCAGCAGGCAGTCCTCGTCAAAGTACTGGCGCAGCTCCTCCTTGCCGTTGCCCGACAGGAGCTTCACCTGTACACACACATATAGCTCCGAGTGAGGCGCTCCGTCCTCCGCACTGCACGAGGCGCTTGAGTGTGTGCGTGCGTGTGCGTACCTTGGCCATCGTCTGCTTGGTCATCACGGCGGAGAGCAGCTTCATGAGGGTGCTGACAAGCCACGGAGTGTTGATGAGGTACGCATGGGCGAGCAGTTCGGGATACACGTCCTGCAGCTTAGAAAGCTGTTCGCGATCATGCGCACGATGTGGAAGTAATGTGATCAGCACCGCATCACCCAGCAGCCAGCGAAGAGATAGAGAGAGGACACTGTACCTTCCTGATGGCCTCCACGTCAAAGTTCTTGGTGAACGAGAAGTCCTTCATGTCGTAGATGAGCACGTACTGCGAGGGTCCGCCCTCAGCTAGCACCCTGTAGCAAGCCGGGCGATCAACGCGAAGAGAGTAAGGACACGCTACACACACCACACACAGCACACGGCACGCCTCTTGCTGCGTTCAAGGACGTACTTGCTTCGGGCGCTCTCAAGGAAGTAGACCACGGCCTGGAAGGTGCTGTCGAGCGTGGTCTTGCTGGGGAAGTGTAGGCGAGGGAAGACCACAATGCACGGTCGGCCCTGCTTGTCGTGCTTGTGCCAATAGACCAAGCCTGTGCATACACCACCACCGCGCGATCAGCCACAAGCGAGCGCCCCAGAGAACTCGAGCGTTCGTACCTGACTTGAGCAACGGTTCGAAGTTGGACTTCTGCAGGCGCATTCTCTCGGGCTGGTTGGCCGCTCGCCATTCCTTGTGTGACGACATGGAAAAGGCAGGAGAATGCACGAGTCAGCTGAAGATGTTGTGCTGTGGTGCATGTGCGTGTGCTGTGGCGCGCGTGCGGTGGTGCGTGAAGATAGATATCAGGAGCCGGCCGACGTACGATGGTGGTCTGGAGGATGGTGATGGACTCCTCGAGCGTGGATCGCGCCCGGATGTAGCGCAGGAGCGTCGTGTCGCTCAGTCCCTGTACAAACTCGCTGTCGGGGAACGCCGCCCTCAACGCCACCACCGCCTGCCAGACAATAAAGTCAACAAAAAATATTCGGATATTTATTTAATTTTCCTGATTTTATGAATAATTATAATTAATTTAAATTCATTTTCCTGATTTTATGAATAATTATAATTAATTTAAATTAATTAATTGTCCGGAGCTGAAGATGACGAAGAGGAAGTTGGTGGGGGGGGCAAGAGGGTACCTCATGTTCTCGGGGTGTAGGCACGGCGTACGCGGTCTTCTCGAACGAGCGACGCGGTGTACTGCTGCCGCTGTTCTGGCCGCTATTTGTGGTGGTGTACGTGACGGGGTTCTCAACCGGGAGGATCGCTTGCTCCTGATGCTGGTACGACTCCATCGTTTTCTGTTTTATATTTATATTATGTGCTTGTGTTTGTTGTTGTCTTCTTCGTCGAGTTTGCCGTTAGGGCTTTGTGTCTGTGGGTCTGAAAGTTAGTTCTGACTTCTGACTTCGCGAACCATGGACTTTTGTTGGTGACGTGTCAGGCGCGTACGGTGCTGTTGGGAGAGAGCTCTTGGTGCTTGTGTTGTGGTTTGGTGGTCGTGTGCGTGATGTTTGTGTTGTGTTGGCGAAAAGAGTTCAGTGTTCTTCTGTCCGTGGTGGTGGGATTCTTGGTCGTGAGCCTGTCGGCACACCCGCCTGTGTTTTTGCCCCACCAAAGTGGCGAAATTCGCGGTTCGAACCGTCGGCCTTGAGCTTGTGAGGCCTCCCCAACAACAAATGAACCGACCCACACGGCTGACGGTGCTTTTAGCTGACGGGATCGTGATCCTCCTCACCGACAAGGGCTAAAGGGCCCGCAGTGGCGTGTGCGGCTATCTTTCCTCCCCCTTCCTGCTCGGGATCAGCGGTCCTGTGATCGTGCTAAGAAGGAAACGGAGAGTTGTTCACTGGTGGATTCCACGGAGATGACAAACCGCCGAGAATGAGCTCAACACACCGACATCACCGCTGCAACCTCCGCGCGCGGAAGCTCGCAACTAAGTTAGTTTTGGCTAACCGCCAATGAAAGGCCTTGAGCCAGTTTGGCCAACGGCGCTCAAGGATTCCTTTGAACTAAACTCCTGCTTGCAAGTATTCTACACATACGTCATGGACATTGTAATGCTGAAAATGTCGAGTTAATTGGTGCAGTGCAACAGGTAGCAATGGACCATGTACTTCGGCCACACGTGCTGACAGAAAACATAAATTTTATGCTGAAATCGCCTAAATTTCGGTTGAACCGCCATGAGCATGCACGAGGGCTGACCTCGCCGCCAAACGCCCCACGACGTCTCATCAGACATCCGACACTAAGCCAAGAAGGCCGCAGTGCGCAAGGGCTTGTCCTGTGGGAGCTGTGGGAGTGTCCTCCTTCACCAAATTATAACCAACACACAGACAAAGACAACATCACAGCAGAATCATGCTCAGCAGCTCCAGACCATCAGTGTCACTGCGGGCGGCACTGGACGAATCACAACTACTACTACAACATGGACAGATGCAGGGAAGTGGGGGGAAGGGAGAGGGGATGGCGGTGGCTAGCAGCCTGGACGATATCGCCGCGTACGGCGTGCAGCTGATGCAGCTCGTGCGACAGCGCAGCGAGGAGCTCAAGAGCGAGCGGGAGGGGTTCGAGGCCGAGCGGAAGGCGTTCGCGGACGTGAGGGCCAAACTCGGCGTGGCCACGACCAGCAAGTTCGGCTCGCGGATCAAGCTCAACGTGGGCGGCAAGGTCTTTGTGACCTCGCTCGAGACACTGCGCATGCGCGAGCCGCGGTCGTTCCTCGCCGTCATGTTCTCTGGCGAGTGGAAGTCCGACACCGACGACCAGGGCGCCTTCTTCATCGACAGGTTCGCCACACTCTGAGCTCCTCCTCTGCTGCTTCTTCTTCTTCTTCTGCGGATGATGATGACGACGACGACTAAGACGTGAGTGATGTGCAGGGACGGGAAGCAGTTCAGAGTGTTGCTCAATTACCTGCGCACGGGCGAGCTCGTGTGGCCAAGCGACGAGGCACAGCGGCGCGAGATCGAACTCGAGCTCGAGTTCTACCAGTTCGAGAACTACAACGCCTACGAGCGGGAGGAGCCGCGCGGGCCGATGGCCGAGTCGCTCATCCTCGACGCACACCAGCAGGAGCAGCTCGTCGCCTGGCACCAGCAGGCGCGAGGAGGCCGCACGGCGTCGATGGTGGCCGGCCGAGACGCGTCAGAGGGAGGCGGCGGCCCCGACTGGCAGCTGCTGTACCGGATGAGCCGCGACGGCGCGCAGTTCGTCGACTTCACCGAGCGATGCGCCAACCGGGGAGAGACCTTCCTCGTGGCCAGGTCGGGGCAGGGCCACTGCTTCGGCTGCTACGCGTCGGCGTCGTGGTACAGCAGCGGGAGCGTGCACGATCCGCTGGCGTTCGTCTTCACACTGGCGAGCCCGCACGGCGGAGGAGGCCCGTACATGTCGCCCGTCGCGTCGGTCATGCTGCACGCGGACGCGCGGCAGGTGGCGTTCAGCGCGAACCTGGTCTTCATCGGCTCCATGGCCCACGTCGTGGGCAATGCCGCGATCATGGGCCCCTTCAGCGGCCCGCTTAGCCAGATGCTACAGGAGGTGGAAGTGTGGGGTACCAAGTAGCTTGGCCGTACCCACACATAACTCGATCCTGTTCATCACTCGCACACATGCACATACAAAGCACACACGCACACGCACGCACGCAAGCCCGCACTCTCTCTCTCTCTCTCTCCTTCGTACTGCTGTTCAATGAACAACTCTCGTTTTTCCCTCTCTCTGATGATTAGGGGTTACTACTTACAGGATCACGAGGGTGGGCGTGCTCGGTTGTGGTGTCGTGTCGGCCCAGCTTAAACTCACTCAATCACCATGTTGCCGTTGTTGAGGATCGTGCTCAGCGTCGCCTTGAGAGCCGGGTTGAGCCCCTCATCGAAATGGAGCTCCGTGATCCTCAGCGAGGCACTAAGCATCTCATTCATCGTCCTGTGTGTGTGCGTGCTGGTCAGCAGGGTGCTGGCCCAGGCTTGGAACCCCACGCTCGTCTACGACAACAGGAACACCCTTCCGAGCGTGTACGCTCAACAAGGAGGCCGGTCACGTACCGATCAAACACCATGTCGAGCTCCCACCGGAACCAAAACTGCTTTTCATCGGGCTTGCCCGTAGCTAAGGAGAGAGCGCGAGCCAGGCGTCAGTGACCGCCAGTGTAGGAGAGCGCCAAGGGGCGAGGTCGGGACGACGTACCAAGCGGAAGCTCCTTCCTGATGTGCGTGATGGTTATCGTGGTTGGGTCGATTACGATTCGTATCTTCCAACCATCTTGGCTCGTGTCGTCCTGTACACGTGCATGCGCCGCGTGGATGTTGCTTGAGTAAACAACGCAGCGCGACACAAGTCCTGTGGACACACGAGATGCCTGGAAAGGTGCTTTCGGGTGCCCACCTTGGTAACGACCAGAGTCTTGGTGATCTCGGTCTTGAGGATGATGATTGGGATGAAGATTACGCTTTGGTTAATCATCTTGAACACTCGCGCCGTCTTGGAGTCCTGACCTATCGACTGCGTGCTCGAGGTACGAGGAATGTGTGATCTGGTGAGCAGAGGAGCATGCACGGGCAGAGGAATCACGCAGCGCAGGCTACCTTGGCGAATAAGGCGCTCGTCATCAGCTCCATGTCGCCCTTGTAGTTGGACGCGACCATGTCCTGCAACCTACTCGCCAGTCAGGACTTGGTGCAGCTCTATACGCACGAAAGAGCCTCTTCCACGTACCCAACCGTGATTTCCTCGAGCTTCGACCTGTCCTCCATGTGTCGTGCGACCTGCTCGATGACCTGCTGCATGACCTCTAGATGACTGAGCACGTCATCGGTTGACTTCTTCTCTTCGGCGCTCTTGAGAAAGTTCTCGGTCGACTTGAACAGTATGGTGGCGGTCTCGGGGTCCTGTGTAGCGATCACGACACAGATCAGCACAAGGGCTCGCGCTCGAGACGGTGTGCGTCATCTGCCACGCGAGCAGGCACGACACGTACTCGCAGGTCGCGCTGGGATACACCGAGCTTGCTGAGGAAGCGCAGTGTGGCCTTGTCCACCGACGGTGGCGCGGCGATGGTGCCGAGCGCTTGCTCGAGCGCTTCCCTCTCCCGTCCATAGTCTTCCAGGGCCGACAGAAAGGCGGTGCTGTCGGTCCTCATGTTGAAGGCGATCCCCGCATAATCTTCCTGTTCACCTGCGCAGCCACAGACAACGCGCACGACCTGCAACGTCAGAAGGACTCGACGGGGGATGGCTATTGAAGCGGGGAGTGAGATTCACCGCTCAGGGACTGGATGACGAAATAGCGAGTCGAGTCGGACACGGTGAACACCTGAGAGATGGGCACCGAGTAGAGGAGATTGCCCTGCTCGCGTATGTCCACAAAGGGAATGTGCGAGGTACGTGAAGTGGGCGTGGCCTTGTCATCCACCACGATCGAGAGCGTCACCGTGCTCCACTGGTCGTTCCATGCCCGGGCCCTGTTCGTTGCGATCAGTCCATCAATCTCATGCGACCACCTCACACGCACACGCACACCATCACGCACACCATCACGCACCATCACGCACCATCACGCACACCATCACGCACGCAAGAGGACCATGTCCATACCGGAAGCGATTCTCGTCATCCGGCAGGCTGCCGTTGAGCCATACCTCAAACTCTTCCCTGTGCACCTGTGGCTCGCCGCTGCCCTGTCGCGGCGACTTGACCGTCTCCGGTTCGTTCACGATCACCTCTATCCGCCTTATGAGCCCTGCACGCCCGCATCAGAGG